>LJSK01000226.1:0-40131 GCA_001299535.1 Leptomonas seymouri
CCCCCCCCACACACACACAGAGCTGGCAGGTGCTGCTCTTGGCGGCACGCTGTCATGCACGTGACGCTATTCAATTGTAGGGCGAGTGCACGTGGGCACGTCGCTGCTTTTAGTTAGGAAGGTGCAGTCCACCGTGCAGGAGGCCCCAAACATTCGCCGCCTCACTGCTGCGGGCTTTCTCGTGGTCTCTGATCTACCCTCAGCGGTGCAACTTGCAAAGTTTGTCGTTCGCCTCTGCTTTCTTTCGCGGCTCTTGTGTGGATAGATGTGAGGGTATGGGTATGGTGCGCTCACCGGTGACACCTGCACTCACACATACACACACACACACATACATGTATGCATGCTCGCATGCACGTACGCCATTATGAGACCGATGAGGTACATGCCAGCTGCCATGGACGCAGCAGTGCATGGAGGCGGAAGTCACTTGCGTAGTGGGTGAGCGCGGAGGCTGTGCAGCGGAGCACCCATATGTCTTCGTTTTTTTTCTGTTTTCGCCATTTCGTTGTTGTTGTTGTTGTTGTTGTGAGGAGTCCCCCGTTTCATGATGGCAGGTGCTCCGTGTCCACTCACACAGCCACCCTTCACAGACGCAACGCAGAAGCGAGACGGCAGGGGGCAGAGGATCTTCCTTGGTCACGGGTGCCGGTAGCACAGACCCCCTGCGCCGCCGCGCTCTGCCTTGTGCTTTGTTGATTCCTTGAATTTAGTGTTAGTCTTAAAGGGATATATAAAAACATATATATGGGAAGAGTGAAAGGGAGCTGCGCAGCGGTGGTCAAACGTGTTGACGTGGGCACGCGCGGATGGGGTGGGGTGGGGGGATACCTCCACTGTGAAGCAAAAGCATGGCAAGGGCGACGTTCCGACGTGCCGGCGTCTTCGCTTTTATTTATTGTTTGGCCACCCGCCCACTCCCTTTCTGCAGTCCAACGCCTGTGTGTGGCGGGGCCCTCTCATGTCATTTTGAGCTCATACAAGATGCCTAATAAAAACCTGTACCCCCCCCCCCTACCACCACCACCACCTGCCACCTCCCTTCGACTTTTGTTATCCAACGCTTGCTGGCCTTCATCTCACCGCGCTCTCCCTATCCCGGTGCTTTCCACACACATCCCTCGAAGAGTTCAAGTTGAAAGGTGTGGGGCCTCATCACGCCGATTGTGCAGCCTGCGTTTGTTGGCAACATCAGCCGCCCTTGTTCACCTTCATCTGCCGTTGTGCCGCCATGTCATCTAAGGCCGGCACTCGCACGGTGCGGCTCCATCGGCCTCGCCTCAAAGCCCATGTGGAGCGCATGCAGCTGCTGACCTACCCTATGGCCCTGGCCCAGCAAGGCGCTACGTTGCCCCTCATTCAAAGTTACAGCAACGGCAACAACGCTGCCGCAGCTGGGCATCAACCACCGCCCTTCCCTCCAACGAGGACAGAAGAAGGCAACTCCGTACGTGATCCTTATGCTAAGGACGGTGCTGCACCCGACGATACGGGCAGTCGCACGCTGCCGGTGCCGCGCCGCTGGGTGCGAGACGCGGACGAGTTGTGCATCGCTTCCATTCATCGCAGCAACAACATCAATCGCATTAACTCGTACGTGGCCACTTACAAGTTTGAGGACCCTCAGTGGCGTCCGCTGCTGCTGCCAGAGGTGCACGTGCTGCCTAAGCCGCCACTGCTAACCTCTTCCTCCTCTGCGACTACACCGCCCCCTCCGTCGTCATCGGTGCGCGAAAACGTAGAGGGTTTCGACGTATTCATTGACTACAACAAGCTGACCACGCTGGAGCTCATCTCACGCCACGCCAACTACGCCCTGCGGCACCTGGTGCAGAAGGGGCACGCGATGTACCTCGTGAATTTCACCCAGCACTCCATCGTGCAAATGCGGGGGCTTGTCGAGGCGTCGTACGTCTCCTGCGCTTACGGCATCCGCGGCGAGCGTCTGCGCACGCACATCCTCCACACCGGCCCGGTGGATGTGCGCGAGACTCTGAGCATCGACCCACAGTCGCAGCGTGTTTCCTTCAACTTGAAGAAGGCGCATGTGCGGCGTGGGGTAGTGGCGGTGTCGACGGTGGAGGGATACGGGACGTGGTTCCAGCGAAAGCCGATGCTGTGGCAGCGTACCCGTCGCATCGGTGCGCTGCAGAGCCAAATGGGCAGCTACGACTATCAGCTGTGTGATCCAGCTGAGGTTGGCCGGATACGTTCGTATGAGGTGTCGTTGCTGGCCCCGCATGTGCGCCTGATCGGGGCGCAGGGCGGCGCGGATGCCGTCGCACTGGTGGCCTCGCCGCAGGTGGCGCAGAATGAGCGACTTTACATGGGCCAATTCGAGGCTCCAGTGCTGACGGCGATTGACGCAGTGCACCAGCTAGCACATCGCGTCGCGCTGCATCATCAACTCATACGCCCTGCTGTAGCGGAGAACGACGCGCAAAGGGGTGAAACCACGGAAGCAGAGGATGCGGCGACGGCCACGGTTTACGAAGACCCACAGTTGCAGGAGCGGCGTCGCCTTGCCGGGATGGAGCGTCTGCTGCCCGTCAGCTGGGTGACCCGCACGCCTCCGCCCTACGTGCCTCTCGAGTCGGACCTACCCTTTCGTATTCAAATGTCTCGCCCCGCTGTTATCCGCACCGACCAGCAAAGCGGCAACGGGGCCGCGGCCGTTGCCTTCCCCACAGGTGGAACCGTCGGTTCCCCTTTCGTGAAAGGCGTTCCGCTGTCTCTGCTTGAGTACAACATCCACCAAGGCGTGGACCAGTACGTCTTTGACGACGCCCCGAGCGCGCGCCCGCTCAAGTGGTGGAATCAAAAGTCGAACATGCCCTACAACGGCTATATGTATGCGATGCGGAGCGGGCTGTTGGACTACGTGGAGCCGGCTGAGAAGATCGCCAACCCCCTCGCACCACCCTCTCGACCAAAGGCGAAGCCGACAGTAAAGTCTGCGAAGCGTCGCTCCAAGCATCAAGCACGCGCGCGGCGCAAGGCAGAGCAGGAGGGGGGCAGCGACGCGCATATGGCCCCGATGGAGCTCAGCCTGGCAGGCGAGGAGTTGCCGGCGGGTGCGGACACGCTACTCGGGCATGAGGATGACGCTCGTCAGGAGGCGGCGCTGCAGTGGGCTGAGGAGGGCAATAATGTGTCGGCCAGTGACCGGCCACCGCTACACACGTGTGTGGCACCAAACACGGTGGCGCAGCGGCGGCTGCTGCGTTACGCTAAGCGCACCTCTTCAGGGTCAGCGATGGAGCACAACACGGCCAGTCGCGCGGATGTCTCGTCCATGCCGCTGGAAGCTCGGGCGGATGCGCTGCTACGGCGGCAGCTGCGTCTCCGTCGTCTACGGAGGAACCAGAAAGAAGGGCAGCAAGCGGGTGATGGGGACAGCGTCACCCCTTCTAGTTCAAATGGGGGTGCAGACGGGATTTAGTTCAACGGTGTGTGGGTGTGTGTATGGATGGGAGGGAGGGAGGGGGGGGGGCGAGGCGTAGCGGTGGTTACAGCTGTGCTGATCTCTGCCCTTGTAGTTCTTGTATTTGTTTGATGTGCTTGTCGCTGTTACTCACGCTGATTGGTTCATGAGCTGGAAGTGCGATTGAGTACATCTCCAGTGCTCTCCTCTCTTCTCCTTTCACCATCACAGATGTGTGAAGTGTTGTTTCGCTGGAACTGCTGATCATAAGTAGCATCCTTCACGTAATTCTTGAAACAGCATTGCAGTCGAATGTCAGCACATCGTCAGCCTGAGAAGCGCAAAACTGAGTTACTGGTGGTGATACTGCCAGCCCCTCAATGGCTAAGACTTACGCTTCTCAAACGTCGCAGACGATCACGGCCAAGCCCACCGTGTTTGGGTGGCCAGCACCATTACAGTAGTAGCAGCGAGACAATGAGGCCTCTTGCATGCTCACCAAAGCCCTGTGACCCCTATTCAAGTGTTGTAAAGCAACTCCCCTCCCCTTCTCTCCCCCCCCTTTCGTGCTGTCTTCTTGCTGCACCCCACACACGCACCACGTGTCATCGCCACGTCGTCTACGCTTCGCACGCCCCGTGCTTTCTCTCTCAGAATTCCATTCGCTTTCTTTGTTAGCACCACGACGATCGAGACCGGCACCCAGTTTTCCGCAGCCACCGCCACCACCACCCGCGTGTCCCAGCCATCTCTCCCACCCACCCACCCCGCTGCCCCAAGAAACCGGCACATTGAAAAGAAATGCCTTTCTGTAAAGTTGACGCCCAGTACCCGCCGGCGCCGCACGGCGAGAAGCGCATCATCTTTGCGCTCGACCCCCAAGGCACGGATATGGAGCAGCAGCGGCTTATGCTGCAACTCATCCCTTCGCGTATGCTGGAGGTGTCGAAGACAGACGCGATAAACATTTTGGACCTTAATGGAAAGGTGGAGCGGCACACTTTAGAGGGCTCTGACGCCCCTTACTTCCATGTGGAGCTGGCGAATGAGTATGCCGTAGCTCGGAGGGGACTGGGGGAGGGGGAGGATGATGGCGTGAAGGTGAAGAAGCTGGTGCCCATGGCCCAGCCACCTATGTTCCCGTACTCGCATGCGCAGCCGGTTGTCGTGTACCTGCCGAAGGACGTGGAGCTGCACTACAACGTGTGGTTCGGGGGTGAGGTGATGAAGGCGGCCTCCGAATAGGTGTGTGGTGCACAGCCGTGCTTCATCTCCCCTCATGGTCTTCCTTCGATATGAATACTTTATTATTATTCACTTACACCTGTGTGTGGCGGGGTGGAGGGTGGAGGGTGGGGAGTCGGGATGTCAGCGAAGCACTGCGCACATGTGTCTGCGACATGACTGCGGTTCGGGATGTCGCCCAGTCGTACTTTATTCTTCTTCCGTTGGGGTGATTTTTTGGGCGTGTATGTATGTATGTATATGTGTGTGTGTGTGTTGCCCACGGCGATGACTCCCTCATCCACGCCCTCCCCCCAACACACTCGATCGATGTTCAGGCAACGTATGCAAGTTAAAGCATGTATCTCAGCTTTTTCTTCGTTTTGTTTGATCATTCAATTTCATGTATGCTGATGGGGAGTGGGCAGCTGCATGTGTGCGTCTGTGCATGTCTCCCCCTGCGTTGCCGTGACGTGCAGTAGAGTTGCGAGGAGAGTGGTGGGTTGCTTTCTTCTTTGTTTCTCCATTTTGCTTTGGATGCTCGTGAACATGCGCTGATTGCAGTTCTGTAGAGCAATCAAAGCTTCCCCCCAAAAAAAAAAAATGAGAGGTAGCCGGAAATAGTTTTAGTCCATTGCAGCCTCGTAGCTGTGGTTCTGAAGTGCCGATTGCAGTTGTGCGTGTGTGCGTGTGTGCGTGAGGGCAAAGAGGTAGGCAGCGAGCTCAGCATCAGTTGAGGTGTCATCGCGTGTGCCTTCTCTGGCAATGGCTGCCACCTGCTCCGCCTCAACGGGTATTGTCATTACGCTGAATCATCGTGGTAGTATGCAGGAAGGGAGTGCACGCAGGGATCCGAGGCTTCAAGCAACACTGCCGGCTCTCATGGTTGTTGTAAGCCGGCAAGTAGTCGAATATCACTTCGAGATGCCCAATAGACCTTGCACCTGGCGTAGAAGCCTTCTGCTAGGTGAAACGCAGCGTGGCCTTCAACAGAAAGTTGAAAGCGGGCTTCTTCTTCCGCAGTAGGGCGACGTGTTGAAGTGCCTCACCAGCCACCCCTTGAATATCCTCCTCCTCTCCCCCCTCTAATCTGGCAACGATTGCCAGTGCACTCACAACGCTGCTGGCGACTATCCTGCGTTGCCGACCAAAGGCAAGCCCTTGCCCACACAAGCCCCGTCTAGGTGGCTATGAAAAACAGAGTGTGAGACAGCAAAGGCCTCATTTCATCGGACGCCATGCGTACAGGGCGTACGCCGGGCACCGCTACCCACGCACGAGAGGCAGCAGCGGCGCCACTCCGCAGAGTTGACGCGCTCGATGCACGCGTAAAATCTCTGCGGGAGGAGGCGCGCACCGGCCTTGCCTCAAGCGAGGTACGCCGTACCCTCATCAAAGAACAGCTTCGACCACCGCCGCGGCCCATCCCCGCTCCCCCAATGCCGTCGCGGCGCACAGCGCAGCCTCACATCGGTTTGCTGCCATCAGCATCGAAGGTGGGCTCCTCGCTAGGGTCGTCCACTGCTCTCCCAATTGCACATCACCCCTCCATTCATGTAGAAACCGCGGGTGACGACGAGCTTCCTGAAGCGTGGCTCATAGGGGCTTTTCAACTCGATGCGCCGCCAGAGACTTCAACAAGCGATGCACGCGTTTCTTCTTCGTCCACCGCCCCATCACCGGCTGCTCCCGCGGCTTCTGCCCCCGCTACGCGAGCGCAAGAAAGGGGCGTTGATGTCAGCTACGCGAATGCACTGCGGGCCTACGAGGCGCTCTGCCGTGCTGCGCAGGACGTGGCGTACAACGTGGCGTATGAAGAGGGACTGCGGCGTGTGGATACGCGAGATGGTATCACCGGGCTCGCCACCAGCTGGATCTCGCGCCGCGTCACTGCTCCTTTGGGGAGCAGCGACACACTTATCTTTAGTGGCGGTAGCGTAGCACCTGTAGAGGAGCCACGTGCCGGGTCATCCTATAGCGACACAAGCACGCAACGCACCACATCACTCGCGCTCTACAGTCCACCTTCATCTTCCCATGGAGCTGCCGATGCCTTCTCCGCTTCGCCCGCGCGCAGCTCCTTGTACAGCTCTCACAGCCAGCAAAGCCAGCGCTCCAGTTTATCGGTAAGACAACCTCGCAGCGCCTCCACCCTCGCGCCGCCCGTCATCGCCACATCGACCGTTGGCACCGCTGTGGTCCGCAGCTCCGCCGCGAACTTCGTGACGTCCCTGCGTCGCGTTGTGAAGGCGCAGCGGGAGCAAGGCGCTGCTGCCAATCAATCTGGGCGTCTCAACCAACTTTGTTTTCCTTTGTCCACGGCTGTTGAAGACGAGAGGGAGCCGGAGTGGCGCACATGTGTGGCCGCTGCACTGACCATCGCAGTGTGCTCTTCGTGCAACGCCATGCTTGAGTATGCGCTGGACGCCAAGTCGATGTCCGGTGTGGAGAGCAATGAGGGAAAGGAAGCGGAGGTGGAGGGTGGTGATGAGAAGACAGCAGCTCCGGGCTCCACAACGGTGTGCCCTCGATGTGGAGCTGCGGTGGAAGCGGCCGCTACGACAGCAGCAGCCACAGCGGCGTGTAGATGGTTGCCGCCGCCGCAAGCGCCTGCAGCAGGGTCCGACGCAGCGGCACTACCCGACTCGCTGCATCGCTCTGCAAAGAAGGAAAGCAACATGGAAGTGCCGCATTCATCAGCGGTGCAGTGCTCCGTGAAAAACGGTGAGCCGCGAAGCAACGGCTGTGGGACAGACAGCGCTGGCTTCGCGCTAGGGGACGGCGAGGAGTCCTTTGCCGCCTTGGTGGCGGGTATTCGGGCTTCTAAAAGGAGGGCAGAGGCGCACACGCAATCTGCATCCACGACCCACGCAACGCTATCCACCCCCACGGCCATGGACGCTGCTACGGTGAAGCCGCCAGAGTCAAGGCATCGTGGCCCCGTTGGATCCGCAAGCGGGGGGACAGCTCCTTCGCAGCCGCCTCACTCCCTGCCCCTGTCCACGCTGCCCGTCCCCGCTCCCGTAGACCCGATGGCGCTCAGGCTGCGTGCGGCGCTGCGCCACCCATACTTCTTCGAACTTCGGAGAGGCGGCGCGGACCGCAACGGCAACACGTGAAGGAAAAGAACAAAGGAGCATCAGCAGCAGGAACGGCTGCACGGCGGCCATGACGGAGATGAAACCCGCGCGCAGGACGAAGGCGAAGTCATTCAGCTCTCCTTTTTTTTTTTGAAATCCGTTTCCTCACGTACTTGGTACCCCTCAACCTCTGTGTTGCCGCTATCGTACGTACGCCCACACGCGTCGTGACGCACGCACAGAGCCGGATATGCGTCACCCTTTTGCCTGCCGTAGGCTTTCCTTGCCCTTCCATACATCGACGGTGCTCGGCGTTGTTTATACTTGAAAATGAGGGAGAGGGCCGCTACAACCAGCTCCTCTTGCCTTTGATTGGCTGGCCAACGCTGTGGGTGCAGCTATGTTGCTTGGGAAACACGGTATGCGCCTCTGCGCGACGCTTTCGTGCATTCATGTAGAGACAAGCAGTAAGCCGCTCGTTGTTTTGTAATTTGATATCGCCCCCCCCCCCAACCTTCATCACCGTAGCCTCAATTCGCTTCAAGTACTACAAGCAGGCATCGAACACCTCTCAAAGAGGCAGCAGGAAGGGTGTTCCAAACACTGAAAAGGAGCAGGTGCGTTGTGCTTCTCGCGGGTGGCTTGACCGCAGGGCCATATGGCAAGCTGCCTCTACAATCCATCATTCCGGTCTCTCTCTCTCCTCTCTCCTCCCTCGATGTACGCACCTACGGATGCGCACACACGTGCAGCCCCTTCGCTTACTTCACACCTTCCCCCCCCCCCTTACTTCCCCCTTTGCTCCAGCAATGCAAGTCAGATCATTCGAATATGTCTTCCAGCAGGTGATGTGGCTGCTGGGGACGGCGGCCCAGCTGATCGCGTCGATGGGCGTGGGTATCAAGTGGGTCTTCATGACGTTCCGCTGCGTCACCTTCGCCTTGATGGACGTTGCTTACTTCATCCCCCACGTCATCTGGTATCTGTTGTCCCCAAACATCATTCGCCGCGTCTCTTACCGCTCCTCGCGCACCACCAAGCTCCGTAACTTGGAGGCCCTGCTAGCGCAGCAGGTGGTGCCGGAGCCGGCGGTGCAGTCGGCCGCCGGCATCTCGTTTGCCTGGAAAGACGCCGAGAGGGGTGCGAAGAGGGGGCGTGAGGCCGAGCCTGCTCCGACGATACCGGGCGGCCCCTACAACGTCGACTACGACGCGGTGGAGCGCTTTTCTCGAACGATCAACCCGGCGGACGGCACCTTCATGAGCGGCCTCCCAATGGACGCCTCGGAGGAGGCGAACACCGCCACCTCATTCTTCCCCGGCGCCATCAACACGAAGAACTCCTTCGACGACACGTTGGCCGCGCTGCAGCGTGTCTACCGTCATTGCAGCCAGCAGCGGCTAAAGGAGCAGCAGCAGCAAGCGTCGACGCCGAGCTCGCAGATGTCGCGCCACGGAAAGAGCGCGGACACCCATGCGGAGCCCACGACGGCTGCGCAGCCGCCTTCGCCGCCCGGTGAAAGCTTTACCGACTCCGACGACGACGACGTGGAGGATCGCATGAACCTGCACAACCGCGCTACCCTCGACATCTACCTCCCTGTCCCGCTGGACGCCCTTTTTCGCTTTATGGACCAGGAGCGGAAGTCGTCAGAGATGCACGAGCACACACGCGCGCCGTCGCCCAGTGGCAAAGGCTTCAAGCACGATCACAAAAACAAGTCGGACAACAATAAGGGACGTGATAAGCACAAGAGCAAGCTGATGCGTAAGAAGTTTCCGATACTGATTTCCGTCAACGGCGGCGCATGGATCATTGGATGCTACCTGTGGAACTTTCTGATTGCCCGTCTCTTCGCGGCGCGCGGCTACGTCGTCTTCTGCCCCGACTACCGAAACTTCCCTCAGACAACGATGGAAGGCATGACGCTGGACGTGTCGGACGCCATTGCGTGGGTGCTGAACAACGCGGAGCGCTACAACGGCGATCTGAGCAACGTGACGTTGATTGGGCAGTCCGCCGGTGCGCACCTGACGATGATGTCGCTGCTCTCGCAGGCGCAGCAGTGTGCGTACAGCTACAACCAAGAGCACCATCTGCACGCGGATGTGCCGGCGCCGTCGAAGGTAGCCTACAACGTGCCTCGCTACAACCCCCGCGAGTCGATCCACCGCTATGTCGGCGTCAGCGGTATTTACAACGTGGGCGGACTCGTCAAGCACTTTGATCGTCGCGGCCTTTACCGTGGCGTGCTCCACCAAATTGCGGGAGGCAAGAGCAACATGCCCCGCTACACCCTGAACGCCTACTTTGACGGTCATCAGTCCTCCAACACGGGGGAAGTGCTGCCGGACAACATCTTCGACTACTTCCCTCAGCGCATGTTCTTCGTGCACGGTGACGCCGACAAGTGCGCCCCGGTGACAGAGAGCGCGAACATCGTGTACTTGATGCGCAACGCCCAGCGCGATGCCATCGTGAGGGCCGTTAGCAAGAACCCCGACGCGGCCAAGACGCTGCCGAAGCCGGTGACGATGGAGTACATTCTTGTCCCAGGGGCGACCCACACCGACTGCATCATCGAGGAGCCGCTGTGCGGCAACAGCCACGTCGTGGAGTTCTTGTGCTACTACGACATCGACGATGATGAACGCCGGCATGCGCAGCTGAACGGCAAGTCGACCGGCGTCGGCCCTGCGACGGGGAGCAACCCGCACTCCCGCACCTCTAGCGTGATGCTAAGCAACGCGAGCCCGGCGGAGGTGCCGAAGGTGATTGAGCCAGATGCATTGCAAGTCGGCATGAGTCCTGTCCTGACGAATCTATCGAAGACTGCGGAGTACCACTTCCCGGTGCTGCCCGTTACACACCCGGATGGCATCCTGCTGTCCCCGTGCCCGTCTTCGTCGCGGCGCAAGCTGATGCGCGCGGCCAGCTTCATCTGTCCCTTTTAATCACTCGATGGAGACGCATTCACAACCTGATTGTACACATCAGGGTACTGTGAGCGGCCATCGAAGTCGTGGCAATGAAAGCCAGGCCCTCTGTGTATTGCCAGGCTCCGGTCATCTATATGGTGTCTAGCGTATGTGTTAGCGCTTCTTCTTTATTTTTGTAGTTTTCCATCTCACCCACCCCTCACCCCTCTTCGGCTCTGCATCTGTCACGGTGAGTTTGCAGTGCCTGATTCCATGTGGATACAACGGGCTAGAGAGTGGTTGCTTCGCCCGCTCCCACGGTGATACGCTCACCTCAAGTTGTCGTCCCCCCTCCTCCTCCATGCCACTCTTCTGTTTGTGTGTTTGCATTCGTATGCTTTGCTGTTGCGATTGTTTTTTTTTTTTTGCTTTCTTCTCTTACGTGTGTGTGTGTGTGTGTCTGTGTGTGTGTGTGTGTGTGTAGTTCTGGTGCACTATAGGAATTTACAACTCTGAGGAAGGCGAACGGGCACACCAGCAACACCGAAGTACACGGCGTTCCGCTCCACTCCACTCCCACCCACCGCTCCCTCGCCTCTTTGATACCGGAGAGAGACGGGTGGAGTGGATGCGCAGTGATCCGTTCTGGAAAGAGGCGGGCTCAGAGTGCAGCTCGATCCCTCTCCTTCGCTCTTGACTTCAGCACAGTTGTCGTTGTTGCTGGCCCTATGTCGAAGGAAGGAATCATTGGGTAAGCGTAACGTTGGTGTTCCTCTGAAGAACAGAAGTGGCAGAAGTAGAGAACAACAAGTCTATGCATCGGAGGATATGTGTGCGCCGGTTCACTGATTCCATGTCTCGGGTCTTGATGGGCTTGTGCCTTGTCTTGCAGTTACGCGCAGGCACCACCGCCGTCGTTGCTCAGCGGAAGCACAACTTCAACTTCAAATGCGTTGCTCCCTCTTCCACTCTCTCCCTGTCTCTCGCTCCCCCCTCCCCCGCCCTTTCGCCGTTGATTGTTTCCTTGGGTTGAACCGCAACATCTGCCGCTGCCGCTGTTGTTGTTGTTCTCTTTTTTTTTGGTGGGGAAAACGCGGGCCTGCATGAACACGTCGTCGCCCGCTCAGCAGCGGTGCTTCATTCTGTATTGTGTACCCGCCGTCATAACCATCAGCTCCGTCATAACTGTATTCATAGCCTACCCTTGTTTTTCATTCTGTTCTCACACACATATCCATCTGTCCTTCTATAGTCCCTCAGGACAACACACTCCCCTCTCCCCCGTTGCCGCGCTTTCCAGCTTTTTGTTTCCAGCTTTTTGCTTGTCTTGCCGAAGCAGGCGATACGCGGCGTTGGAGTAGTTGAAAGAGGAGGAAGCCCCGTGGTATCAGAGCTCAAAGCTCGAGAGCTCCTCCACACCTTTCGGGAGAAAAGAGAAGCGAAGAGAAAGTGCAAAGTGCAGATCAAGAAACGTCGTCGCTGCTATCGGCCGCTTCGTTTCTCAGCCGAGGCCTGCCTCTGCGTCTTCCGCTACTCCGCGACTGCAAGAGAAGTCTGGGGAGGTAGAGGACGTTGAGCAGCTGCAGGGGAGCATCGCCGTAAATGCAACCGCTTTCAACTTCAGCCAATCGTAATAATTATAAATCGAAGAGTAAAGCAGAAGGGTGGAAAGCAGCAGCTTCTAAGCACGCTTGAGACGCGTGCATCCTTCGCTTTGTGCATTCACGATCAGAGCGTTTACGCTACGAAGGCGCAGGTGCGTGTGAGGGAAGACATAAAGGCGGTGGACTGCGTTGTATAGCCGCAAAGTTTTATTCATTTTGCTTTCCTTTTTGCGTCTCGCTCTCTCTCGCTGGTGCCGCTTGCCGGAAGAAGCGGCGCACTCATCTGGCCTCCGCCGCCGTACTCGTCAACTGCCGTCATCCCGCGCGTGTCGTTCCTTTTACTTCGTTTTTTGGGGGGAATTTTTTTTTCTTCTGTCACCGGTGTTTGGTGTACTCGTGTGTGCGTACTGAACAAAGGAAATACGCAGGAGCACGTGCGCGCAAACATTCAACGTCATTTACAGCGATCACCACAGCCGCAGCATCAAGCTTTTGCTTTGAGGCACTGTGAAGTCAAAGTACCACCGAAGGAGGGGAAGTGGAAAACAGAAGCCACGTTGCTCATTTCTTTTGTACTTTTGTTATTGTTACTTTACATTTTCCTTCGCCTCTTTGTGCGTCTCCCTTCAGCGGTGTTGCTCCTCTGCTACACACCCCGTGTTGTTGACTGCACTGCGGTTTGACGTTGAGTCACCGCGCAGCCCCTTGTTTTCTTCCTTTTCGTTGTAGCGCTTTAAGGCTCACAGAGAGCGCTGCTCAGTTGCGCCTTGGTAGAAGGAGCTGGAGGAGAGAGGTGGGCCTAGTTTACATTTTTAGTTTTGTTCGGGTTGTTTTGGTTGCTTCTTCGCTGAAGCTGTGGACAACGCAGGTCTGAATGAGAAAAAAAGGAGAAGGGATATCCGTGCGTGCTTTTTTTTTTTTTGGTCTCTCGAGCTTTCTTTTTGTTTGTTTCATTTTTTGTTTAGCTTTGGTTTTGCCTGCACGCCAATCAGAACTGCCGTCATCATCATCAACACCATCATCACTCACTCATTCATTCACGCACTCATGCATTCAAAACATTTCCCTTTTCTATTTCTGCTGCCGTTGTTTCATTTGATTATTTTTTCTTCTCGTTGTTTGGACGCTCTTGTTGTTGCTCCCCGAGTGCGCGACACCTACTGCCACTCAGAAAACGAGAGGAAGGAGAGCATACAGGCCCGAAAGTGCGTGCCGTGGTGTGCGTGCGAGCGCAACCCCCTCCCCTCTCCGCCTTGCTAGCGGTAGCATTCAAGAGAGGTATCTCTGTGGCAACAGCCATCCAACGCACACCGGCTAAGCCTATTAAAGAGCAAAAGGCGGTGCACCCACAGCCCTTTTCAATTCCATTATTATTATCACTCTTTGGAAAGCAGTCCCCCGTCTGTTACGTGCACCGCAAAGCTGCATCGCTTTGCTCATATATCACTGTTGTATCTTACGAAAACGCACGAAGGAAGCCTCGTTTTCTCCTTACCGTGGAGGCTGCACTTCGCGCTCGATTCTTTGGAGCACCGTGGCGGGGAAACCAGCAACAAGCAAAAGACCTGACTCACCATGTATATTGGCATAAGCAAGATTTCTCTAAGTCTAACACTTGATTACGCGCGCACAGAGTAAGGATTTTGTCTTCCTTTAGGTTCTATTACTGTTCTTCCTCTCCCGGACACAACGTGAGCTTCGACGTCGTCGTGAACGGCCGTCACCACGAGTGGAAGCTGTGCAAAGTGCTGCAAACCGAAGCACTCTTTTGTTTTCGTTTATTTTTGTCTGGTGTGTGTGTGTGTGTGTGTGTGTGGAGGGAGCGGCCGCTTCTCAGCTGCCTTCATCCCCGTTTCCAGCGGCAGGTTTGCTAACCAAAACAAGCAGCAACTTTTCTTTTAAGCTTTAAAAACGAAAAACAAAGTGCGTTCACCATGTTGCCGTACGCGCTGCGGCAGTTGGTGTGGATGTTCACCAGTGCTCTGCAGTTGATATACGCCTTGAGCACTGGCATTGTGTGGGTGCTGCAGATGCTACGTCTCTTTGCCTACGGTGCGTGTGTTGGGGTTTGCTTCATTCCGCACTGGTGGTGGTACCTGACATCCCCTAACATCATTCGTCGCGTATCGTATCGCTCCTCAGACACAACCAAACGGCGGAACATCCTGCGCGTGTTGGAGGCAGAGGGGGTCGACCTGCACGAGGTACTGCGGAAGAACGTGGCACTGCCGCCGCAGCCCTTGCCGCTGGTCGGTGGGCGGCGCCGGCGACTGCCGGCGGGCCAACGCAATTGCGGCGGAAACAACAGGCATTGGTCGATGGTGCCCAATGAAAGCGGCGGTGCTGATGGAGGGGGCGGCAGCAGTGGACGCCACGGGGTTCGGCCGCTGCCTCCATGGCATCGCCCGATGTCTGACGTCGCTACGGTGTCAGGCTCCAGAAGCGGTCCCTGGGACCCTGAGGAAATGCGGGGGGACCCCCACTACAATGGCAGCGGCGGTGGCGAAGTGATGGAAGCAGCACTCTCGTATCCACATAGCCAAATATACAGCGGCGGCGCAGACGCCTCAAACCCGCATGGCCACTCCCCGTCCCTTCAGCGCCGCCGCCCTCGTCAGGTTGGCTCGCTGGGCAATCCTGTGAGCGCATTGCAGCTCCCCGTGCCTTCACAGGAGGGCGCAGGGGAGGAGCGAGGAGACTGGGACCCCTCCCTTCCACGACAGCAGCGCGGTCGCCGCGCAGTACCACAAGGCACAGGTGCACTCGCTAAAGGCGTGGGCCCCCGCCGCCGCGGAGCTGCGCCGACCACCTACTATAAGCACGCTCTCCCCACAGCATTGGAGCAGCTGATGGGGGCTGCGCCGGTAGATCTCAACCCCGCTGATGGATCCGCTTTGCGCAGTTATCCCATGCATCGTCCGCAAACGAGAGATTCAGCCGTGGCACGGAGAGTTGGTGGTGGTGGCAGAGGCAACGATGAGGCCCGCGTGGCTCCGCGCCGACTGCGGTGGCCCTCCATCAGCCCCCACCGCACACCGCTTCTAACGCTCTCTCTCAAATCCGCTGCAGTGGAAAGAGCCGAAGTAGCGCACGCGAAACTGAGCTCCTCATCCAGCTGCGACATGACGGTGAATCGGCTAGAGAACAGCAGCGGCGACGACGACCGCGGCGTGGGCAACAGACAGTCAAATGAGGCACTACCCGCATCTTGCACACCGCAGCTGCATAGCTGCACGCTTACCACGCCAGTTATGTTGGCGGATGGGGCAGAGGAGACGGACGCCTCGGCGCCGACGCCCGCCTACGAGGGCCGGCCCGTGTACTACGACGCGTTGCCAAAGATGAAGGTGTCCAACGACCCACTGCTGAAAGACATGCTGGCTGCGTTGCAGGAGGGCGAAGAGGAGCGAGATGCGATGATGATGGAGGCTCCGTCGGTAGATGCAGAGGCAGGGCAGGGGCATCCGCCACGCGCAGTACTCTACAACGAAGCACAACGGCAGGCCGTTCCAGACGAGCGTCGCCCAGATGAAATCTATGAAGATGGGGTCGGCAGAGAGCCGGACCGACCGCTGCGCCGCAGTCGGCAGCGGCGACACGCACCACCGCCACCGCCGCCACCGCTGCACGTACGCACCTTCTCCGAAGAAAATATTCTCGCTGGCCTGGACGAGGAGGACGAGGAAGACAAGATGAATCTGCACAACCGGGCCACGGTGGACATCGTCCTCCCCGTCCCGCTAGACGCCCTCATGAAGACGCTCGAGTACACGCAGCACAACAAACGTCTCCGCCGCAAGAAGTTCCCGATTGTGATTGACGTCACGGGTGCCGTCTGGATCATCGGCAGCCACCTCTGGAGCACAATGATGGCCCGTGTCCTGGCGCAACGCGGCTACGTCGTCTTCTGCCCCGACTACCGAAACTTCCCGCAGACAACGATGGAAGGCATGACGCTGGACGTGTCGGACGCCATTGCGTGGGTGCTGAACAACGCGGAGCGCTACAACGGCGATCTGAGCAACGTGACGTTGATTGGGCAGTCCGCCGGTGCGCACCTGACGATGATGTCGCTGCTCTCGCAGGCGCAGCTATCCGCCTACCGCAACAACACGCTACACGGGACCTATGAGAACGTGCCGCCGCCATCCGACGTAGCCTACAACGTGCCTCGCTACAACCCCCGCGAATCGATCCACCGCTATGTCGGCCTCAGCGGCATGTACAACATCGAAGGCCTTGTCGACCACTTTCAACGCGAGGGCCTCAACACACCGGTGGTGCACCAAATCGCGGGAGGCCGCGATCAGCTCGCGCGCTACTCCATTCACGCCTACTTCGACGACCGCCGCGGCGGGGACACGGGGGAAGTGCTGCCGGACAACATCTTCGACTACTTCCCTCAGCGCATGTTCTTCGTGCACGGTGACGCCGACAAGTGCGCCCCGGTGACAGAGAGCGCGAACATCGTGTACTTGATGCGCAGTGCCCAGGAGCGCTACGCGGTGCGCCGCAGTGCGCGAAACGAGGAAGCCCGGAGACACGCCCTGCGCAGTCGCCGGCTTCTACCCGGCGCGCTCGCAGCCACGGGAAGCACTACGGCGGGTGTGAACGACGGCGCCAATGAGGACGGCGCACAACGCATTCCAAGTGGGGGCTACCGGGGCGCCACTGCACCCTCGTCGTGGGTGCAGCGAGGTGCGGGGGAGGATGACCATCGAGGCAGCGACGTAACCATGACGCACGACCACCAGCGTCAGTGCTACCACGATGTTGGTGCGGAGTACGATGACGACACGAAGCACGCGGAGCTTCGAGGAGGTGCCTATGGGTACGATGGCAACGCTCGTACTCCACCTTCGATGATGGGCGGCGGCGCAGCGCTTGGGGAATCAATTTTAGTGAAAGACGGGGGCTGTGCGCATCGCAGGCCGTACAGTACAGGTGGGAGCGGGTGTGTGCCGCCCCGATCTCAGCATCAGCAGCGACTACAGCCGCACGTGCCGCCCACCATGGCAAGCCCGATTGCGCCGCCGCCCCGTCAGGACGAGCCTAAGTCGCCGGTGGAGATGGAGTTCATCGTCATCCCAAATGGGCGGCACTCAGACGCCTTCGTGGATGAGTGCATCGCCGCCGGCCGCAGCTGCTGTGTGGACTTCCTGTGTGACTACGAGTCTGCGGTGGACTTCTCCTCGAGTTCTGTCTCTGTGTCGCAGGGCAACGGGTTCGATGGAGACTCGCGCGGTGGCTCACCGCTGGCGTCTTCGAGCGCAGCGCACCGGGCGGAAAGCTTCCCTGCCTGGATGGCACAGTCTTCGGAGGCGTGCGCGATGCCGGACGGCATTCTGCCATTGGCAGTGCCGACAGAAGAGCGTTCGCTGCCGCTGCGGCTATGTACCGCGATTTGCCCGTTTTAAAGGAAAATAAAAGAGAGGAAGCGAAGGTAAAACGAAGCTCAGATGGTCTTTGTGCGCTGTTGCCACCGTCTGACGCCACTCGTCCGCCCGCTGGTGCGCGCCCTGTTCCAGTGTAACATGAAGGAAGAGCTCAAAATTGGGGAAACAGAAGGGACCTCGATCATGCTTAGGGTGGGCGGTAGTGTTATTATTATTACTTTACATCGTTCATGTTCCTCTGGCACTCCCTCGGATTTCGCGCAACGCCTGTTCGCCAGTGACCTCCGCCCTCCGGGTGGCTCCTGACCCTCACAGGGTGGTGAAACGGGCTGCAACGGATGAAGACACAGTCGGAACTCTTTGGAAATCGGGCAAAGATAAATTTTCACATTGCTGAAGGTGTGCATGTTGCTCGGCTAAAGAAACGATTTCATTTTCTCTCTGAAAATTAGTTTCAACCCTCCTACAAATGGCAACCACCCACCCACCCCCGGTTTGTCAGGGGTAGGGGAAGGTGTGTTTCAGATTGCCTTTACTTGGCGTGCGTTGTTGCGCTAACGAGAGCACACGGCTGCTTGTGTAGTGCACTATCCAGCACGTCTCCCTCCACCGTGGACCCACGCGACGCCCAGCGCCGAGCCACACCCTTCATCACCCAGCAAGATGTGCCTTCATTTTACGCTAAGCTACCATCTTCATGTACGAACGCGTTTCTCAGCCCCAAATGCCTTCTGCCTATTTCTCTCTCTCTACGTCAACCGTATCTCACTGCCGCTCGTGATGTGTGCGTTTAACGATGTATTCGTCTTACCGTTCTCTGACGGCATATACAGCATCAAGCAGCTCTTCCACACACACACCCTATTGTCATTGCACTGCACCCAGGGAACTGCAGCTGCCGTCAAAGCCGCTGTACTCCCTTTGCACGGGCTGGAAGACACCACACCTGTGATCCCCCCCCCTCCCTCCTGCAGCGTCAGCAGAGCAAAGCTGGCGTGCGAAGGTTTACCAAAGACGAATGAAAAGAAGATGAGCGCCGATCCGGAGGTGCTCTTGGCGAAGTATCAACGCGACTTCGCCGCCTACGAAAACTTTTTGCAGGGTGGCGCGCAGACGCCGTCGCACATCGACCCCAACGAAACCGTTCTGGCTCTCAATGACGCCGACGACCAGGAAGACGAGGCGGGAGACGGATTGCTGTATGAGGGTGAGGCGGCCGATGAGCAGAGTGCCGGTCGACACCATGCCGCACATCCGCATGCACGCAGTGGTGATGACCCCAGCACACCGCCTCCCTCCACGGCAGCAGCAACCAGCGGCGCCTCAGCCAGCCCCGCAGCGCGTCCCCCAGCACCACACCACGCGATCTCCGGCACCGCAGCAGCAGCCGTCGCCCGCGCCATTGCGGCGCACGGCGGGTTGGACGGGCCGGTCTACAACTCCCACCGCCGTGTCGGTCATAGCAACGCGAGCAATGGCATTCCCCTCACCAATAGTCGCTCGCAGGGTCAGTTGATGTCGTCTGCGCCACGTCCGCTGTACAGCACGCGCACCACCAACTCCCGTCGTCACTCCTCGACTGGGCCAATGGACGAGATTGACCAGCTAATCGAAGAGCGCCTGCAGTCTGTCGGGCGCTACCGATCGTCCGCCCCGCCAGATGCGCTGTACATCAAGTCTCAGGCTTGGTCCCTGCGTCGCCGCCAGATCAACGACGCTATGCGCCGCGAGCAGGAGGCTTTGCAGCTGAGCGCGTGTACGTTCAAACCGCAGCTGGGACCGGCCGCAGAGGCGGAGACGGCGCCAGGCTATCTAGACCCGGCTGGGGATGAGGGCCCCTACGCGGTGGCGAGTGTGGCGGTCACCGAAGACCCCGCGGTGGCGCAGCACCTTGCGCGACTGGAGGAGGCTCGGCGACGTCGTCGCGAGGCGCAGGCACGCCTGGACGGTTCACGGAACCCGAAGTGGACGGGTCGCACAACGGTGCCGTGCGAGTTTCAGTTGGGTGGTCGTGTGGCAGAGCCGATCCCGTCTCTGCGTAAGCCGTGCCAGCCTTGGAGCGGCGAGGCGGGGTCCTGCCCTCGCGGCGCTCACAACGCCCCCAGCACCGCGACGAAGTCCGAATCCAAGCCGAGAATTGCTTTTGGCACCGTGGTGAGCGCAGAGAGATCTTCCACCTCACCACACGTGCCAAACAGAAGAAGTGGGGGGCGAGCAAATGGAAGCGGAGCGACGACGCGCCGCCGACCAAACGACCAGAGTGTATCGCATAGTGATGAACGCCAGCCGCTGATCTGCGCTCCTCCGTCACAGCAGCAGCAGCGACAAAAGCAAGACACTGCGAAGGAACGTGCCTTGAGCACGGCAGACGACGACCCAGATGTAGATCCAGACAGCGTTTCCGCTGCCGCTGCTGCAACGGGTGTCGAGCGGAGCCCAATATATGCCCACGATTTGGTGCAGCGCCTGTCCGATCAGCTTTCAAAGAAAGACGCGATTATCCAAGAGAAGATGGAAGATCTGGAGCGGCTGCATCTCGAGCTGGAGGCGGTGAAGGATACACTGCGGCAAATCTCATCCTTGGGCACCGCGCAGCAGTGAAGTGCTCTGCGTGCCTTCTGCATCTTCACTTTTTTTGGTGTAGGCTCGTTGCACTTTACAACGATCGGGTAGGGTGGGATCGTGGCACTCCCCCCTCCTCCCTTGGCCCATAGGGCGACGGTGCTGTGAGCGCTCTCCAGGCCCTTTTCCATTGTGGCGTCACGTGGAGAGGGGGTGGAAGGCGGCTGCGCCACTGGGGGAGGGGGTTCACTGTACTGTTCTTGTTTCTCTCTTTTTTTTTTTTTTTGAGAAAATGCCGTGATCCGTCGTTGTGCGTGTGCACGGTGTTCGCCACACGCCTGTTTGGTCCTGTGCGAGTTGGCGAGTGCAGTGCCCGCCCGGTCTGGGTTCATGAAAAATGGCAGTAAGAGGCGAGAGATGGAGGGTGGGGTGGGGAAGAGAGCCACCCTCCATGCGCTGCGGTCTCGGCTTGGTGCCGGAGAACTTCTCTGTTACTGTTTTTGTGTGGGAGGGCCGTATATGGTCAAGCTTGAATGGCGCTTCGTTGTTGTAGGGGAGAATTCAGGCACCATTCACGCTGCCAGCGGATCGGGAGATCCCCTGCGGAGCATCAAAGGGGCTCTCTCTCGTCTTGCACTTCTCTTCCCTTCACCTTCCCTGTTGTTGTTGTTGTTTGAGGTGCAGCGCTTTTGAAAACACCTGCGTGTACGCTCTCTGCAGGCTTTCTTGGTATGCATAGCAAAGTGAACGCGTGACCCGGAGCCGGAAGCCACCTGCATGAACTGCACTGCTGCTGTGGCAAACCGCATCGCACATACGTCATCGCTCTGCCACTATATACATATACAGAGAGAGAGATGCGCTCCACGGCTCTCTCCCGCCATCCCCGTCGCATTGCGGCGCTGCTGCTGCTTCTGTGGCTGTCCACCGCCTGTGTCCCTCAATGGCAATGTGCACGCGCCGAGATCATCGATCAATTCCCTGGCATCCAGAACGCCTTCGCCACTGCCACCGGCGCTGCTGTGCGGGCTGTCTATGACGCGTCGCAACTGACGCAGAGGAGCGCTTCAGATACTGAACTCTCTTCCTTTCAGAGCCGCAGCTACGTACTCTGTAACGCGGTGCCATCATCTACGGGAGCTGCGGCTGTCACTGGAGGCCTAACGGCCACCGCCACCACCGATATTGTCGCTGCATGGTGCAACACGCACCACAGCGGCCGTCTGGTTTCGCAAAAGGTGAATTGGAGTACCCTCACCGCCCCGGGCCTGCAGCCACTCGATAAATCAAACACTTACCGAGCCCGAGCGTGGGACTGCATCACCTACACTTGTGATATGGAGAACTTTGTCAGCACGACCACCAGCGCTTCCGTGGCACCCGCTGCCGTTGGTGGGCTGAGCGTCGGAACGCCGTGCTGTGGATCAACCAACAGCACTTTTGTAATATACAACTCACGCGGTTTGGTGGTGCAGGCGGATGTGCTGCCCGTCACAGAGCTAAACAATGAGGCGCTGCTGCTGGCGGAAGCCTACACCGCCGCCCAGGCATGCTCCATCCTATCCTCATCCAATGCTGAATCCGTGCCTACCGTGAGCCTTAGAAACGCTATGGACTACTGTCTACTCCGTCAACTCCCATCCTGGATGTATGGGAACAGTGTCGAAGGTGCGGACGGCGACGTGGGCGATGGCGGGATCGTCTTACCGGTAGACGTCGCCATTTGCAATGAAGACTTGAGCGACCGCATCGATACGCGGTCTGCCTCGCTCGCCGTGAGGGGCTACAACTTACTACTGGTCACCGCGGACGGAGTGGATGAACTGTCATTTCCAAAAGAGCTCATTGAGGGCATTGCTTCGTGGGTTGCACATAGCCCCGGTGTTGCGTTCGGTTCCTACGGTGCCCACGAGAGCCTCAGGCGGAAGCAGGGCGCTTGTGCTTGGCGCAATAACCCAAGCTACGCCACGGCGTATCGCACAGGGGATTACTACGCTTGCACTCTCTCCGATGCGACTCTGCTCCAGCACCTGCCGCCGCTTCTGTTATCCGTACGTAATGATTCCATTGTGAATACGGAGGAGACGAGCAGCTCCTGCACAGTTGCCATCGATTTGGCTGCCTGTGCCACGTCAAACGGGGAGGAGCTGCACTTCTTCTCATCCGGTTCCCTTATGCACGAGTTGAGGCTGCAGCAGGATGCGATGACGAATTTCACCGATCCGCCCATTGTCGTGGGTCTGCAGCACCTGCGCGGGTCCACGATGGCGGTAACGCGCCAAGCGCACATCCGCAAGTGGGCCAGCAGCAATAAGTTCCTCGCGGCTGGCTTTCCGCTGCTGTACCTCGCCACCCCGCGTGGGACAGCGATGGGGAACTGCACCTCCTCCCCCTCGCGGTACGCGTGTGTGCGGCCACAGACTTGTGCAAAGCACCACATGTTTTTTACATCGCTCAACCGCTGTGCAGCGAAGGAATGCGTTAACGTCTTCCTTTACCATTTCGACCCCGAGACGTTTGAGTGCTCGGTGCAGGTGAGCATTGCGAGCTTGTTTGCGGCGATGTGTGTTGCTTTGCTCATCGCAGAAGCGACGGTTCTGTACTTGCGACGCTCGACAGAGCAGGCGAAGGACGAGCACATGCGACTCGTGCACGCGGTGCAGCGTACAGCGGCAGAGGCGCAATGATCACCTTATCAAGGATGCCGCGCTACGCTCTTCATTATTTGTTAACTCGTCGCTGAATATACATGCTGATACGGCCCTCACAGAAAGAAAAAATGTAAGAAGTGCGTTCACGCTGCGGGTGTCACCTGCACGTGTTGGTTCGTCAAGTCAATCATCACAGTCCCCGCCCCATTTTTCCATTCCTAAGCAATGGTAGTTGAGTGTGTAGGCCACGTGTGAAAGCCAATTAGTTCAGGTTGGGCACCGGAGGGGATGCAGGCGATGGGCTCGTCCTGAGCGCGCCTCTATTTACGTTATCCCTCCCCCCCCTCTCTACCGTGCGCTCTTTGCCTCTGCAGGTGACCCCCAAGTCTAACCACACCCGCCACGCCAGTACAGCCAGAGGCATTTCTTTGCCCCCACAACTCAGGTGAAGTGGGCCGGCTCGAGAAAAGGCACCATCGAAGACTCCACAGCCCGCCTTTCATAGATAACCCAATCAATCGTTGCACTGGGAGCTCACCGTTGACCAATGCCTGCGTCTGCATATCCTAATGCCACGCCTGGTGACCGCTACCTCACACGCGAGCCTTGCGGCCCGCAGTGCTGCGGTGCTGCCGCCATCCCTTCTGGCCGTGCCAGCTCATCCGAAGCACACGGATGGGTGGCGGTGAGGCCCTACAGCTACGTCTTTCGCGCACCGGTGAAGGGACGCTGGCTGGGTTGGGGGTTGCTCGACTTATTCCTCCATGAGTTCGCCTTCGTCCCCTGCGCACCGGACAAGGACGAGGACGTAGCAATCTCAGCGGCCTCATCCACCGCCAGCGCACCCGCGCGCTCCGCCGTATGCCCCATCCTACTCCAGTCTTCAGCCGCCGGCCACAGCGAAGGGGGAGGCGCCACGTTGGATCGGCGCTTCACCCTGCCCGCTTACATAGAGGAGCTGTGTGATGGGGCACTGTGGCTGCACGGGCGTGAAGCGGAGTGCCGTGCTGCTGGCAGGCGCTACCGCAACGCATTGGTGGAGCTCGCACATGCACGCGGCGCCGGGCACGGAGGCTGCGATGGCGATGATGCCGTAGCTCCGCCCCAGCAAAATCTCTCCCTGCCTTCCTCTCCAGCGCCTTCGGCTTCCAGCGCTGACTCTGCGTGCACCCCCATCATCGAAAAGGCCGCCAAAGACGATGCGGAGTGGAAGGCGTGGTGCCGCACCGTGCTATGGCTCTCTCGACTGCCCTCCGAGACGGAGATAGACGCCTTCATGCCTCTGCTGCACCGCCACGGCAACCTAAACGAAGAAGGGCCACTCTCCAAAGCCTCCGCTGTGAATTCACACGCCTCATCCCCCAGCTGTTCATCGCCACCGCTCGTGCTCCGGCAGCGTGATACGGTGTACCACCGCGTTTGGCGCCGTGAGGGCCGAATGTTCGAGCACCCCACTCTGCAAGTTCTCCGCTGCGACCTTGCGAGGGCGATTGCGCGACGTGGCGCTGTTCCTTCGCCCTCTCCTTTCCCTTCGTCTACGCAGGCACTAGCGCTGATTGTCGTGAACAAACCACCGGGGCCGCCGGTACACCCGTCTGGGTGCTACCGCAAAAACAGTGTCACGAGCATCTTAGAAGACGTGTTTGGTGGCTGCGACGGCGGGCTGCTGTACGACGCAGAGGAGCACTTCACAGAGGAGGGCCCGGCGGGCAGCGGGCAGCCGTTCAGGCCCTATGCGTCGATACAGCACCGACAGGGGGGTTTTGAGCTGATGCGCGTCTTTGTGCGTCATCCATCTGCGGGGTGCGCAGTAGAGGGGGTGTCCATGGAGGATTGGAGGTTGTTGAAGGAGCTGCTACTTCGTCGCCGCACCATGGCGGCCGGAGACCAGCGGGGGAAGGGGAGATGCCCAAAGCCGTCCGTGGACACTCCCGAAGCAGCACCTGCATGGAAGCGTCCACGAGAAGACGGGAGCGAGAGACAGACAGTGCACGACAGCGAAGAGCGTGTGCGCCCACGGTCCGGCAGCATCGTCGCTGCGGCAGACGAGAGCGAAGATGCGAACTCCGAAACCGCAGACCCGGCGTTGCGCCGATCCGTGTCCCTTCCCGCCAACTACTCTCTCAAAACGTTTGTTGTCCACCGGCTAGATGCAGCCACCAGTGGAGTTCTTCTCTTCGGCCTAGACAGCGACACAGCGCAGCGCACGGCGGTTGCGATCGCCAACAAAAGACAGAGCAGTGGAGGGTCGGATGACGATGCGGATGACGGCGCGGATGTGCCATTCAATGAACCCAGCCCTGCACTGCCCGACGAAGTTCCAGCCGGTCCCCCCTCCTCCTCGCAGAAGGTGTACGTCGCCCGCGTGCACGGCCGCGTGGACCTGGCCGCGCTTGCCTGCACACAGCACCACTGCACCCTTCGTCGCCGTTCACCAGCACGTCCACCCAATGAAGCGCAGAGCGGCGTCAATGCAGATCTCCCTTGTGGGCAAAGCGAAGCAGTCAAGACTTCAGTGGATGACGAGGAGCTAGTGGTGCACCGACCCATTGGGTGTGTGGATCACCACCACAGCTTGTACTGGTGCCCCGATGCGGCTCTCACCGAGGTGTGGCAGCAGCAGCAGCAGCGCGAGCTGACAAGAAGAGAAGCGGCGGGGGTACGTACGGCTGCTGCGCAGGTCAGCAGCGGGGCTCACGACTCTGGCCAAAACATCAAGAGGGGAAAGGGGGGTCGTACACCAGAGGCGATCGCGGCAAAGCGGGAACGCATGCGCCGACTCACGCGCGGGGCTGCCGGCGGCAACACACTTCTCGTGGCACCACTCCCCGATGTGTCTGCGAGTGGTGAAGGAAGTGAGTGTTGGAGCGCAGCGCCGTTGATGGGCGGAGATGAAGCTGGTACGGCCTTGCGCGTACAGCAGTATATGCAGACTCTCCGCTCTGCCACGACTTTACTCCGCGTTGACCACTACGATGCCGCGGCGGATCAGACGGTGGTGCAGTGTACGTTGGGGACGGGCCGCACGCATCAGCTGCGCGTCCACCTCGCCTCCTTAGGGCACCCCATTGCGCAGGACGGCAAGTACATCGCGATGGAGGCCTTTCTGCGTCACATTGGCGCCGCTACCTTGGAAAAATTTCAAGGTCCTTTGGAAAGGAGGGAGGGCGGCGCTGAAGGATGCAGCGCCAGCGTTGGTGCCTCTCCCCCTCCCACTGCGCCGTCTGCCGAACCTCAGGTGCTGACAAACCACACTGAGGTACGCGGAGGCCGCCAGGCCTCCGACACGCCCATGCAGCTCTTCTATGCAGTCACCCTCACTCACAGCAACAGGGGCACGGGGAAGGAGGCCACCGAAGACGTTAGGGGACGTGAAACTGCCGAGGCCACGACCCCTGCGTGGAAGAGCGCCATCTTTGCTGACTCCCGCACCGCCCGTGGCTGCGTATGCCCGGACGCCATTTGCTTACATGCCTGGCGCTACACCCTGGCCTATGCAGACAGCAAGGTGGTGAGGGTCGAGGTACCACTGCCGACGTGGGCACACGCGTAGATGAGGGACACACACAGACACACACACACACACACACACCGATGTGTAAGTGGGGAAGATGGGGTTCTCAAAGAAGGGTTTCTGTGTGGGCTTGTCCCGGCAAGTCACCTCTTTGTATTCTTGATGGACTCACAACAGCACAAGGTCCCCTTCTCGCTGTTGCGAGTCGTGTTAGCGTTGCTCACAGTACTTTACGGTAAATAGCCCACTAAGCTCCATGTCAAATCAAAGAATTGTTGATCGTTGCCAGCTTTGGCGCTCTTATCCCAGCGCTCGCCGCGGGTGTCCACTGTGATACCCCGCCGTCGACAAAGGCCCTGACTTTTTTTAAAGGTGGCGGTCGAGGTGCGCTCCCTCTCCCTGCCGAGATGCGGAGGCCATACGGTCTGGGCGTGTTGTGCTGCCTTTGCCCTGTTGCCCTCCTCTAGCCCGTTCCCCACTCTTCCCACTTCTCCCCCGCATTCAAACGCACACGCACTTTGCGATACAGCCGCAAAATACAATTTTTAAAAAGACTTCGAAGCAATGTCCAACAACCAGCTCGCCTGCACCTACGCCGCGCTCATCCTGAGCGAGAACGGCAACTGCAGCGCCGATGCGATCTGCAACGTGACCAAGGCCGCCGGCGTGCAGGTGAGCCACGGTATGGCCACTGCCTTCGCCAACGCCTTCGCCTCGATCAATGTGTCGGATGTGCTGGCCAAGATCAGCTTCGGTGGCGCCGCTTCTGGCGCTGCTGCGCCTGCTGCCGCTGCGGGTGGCGCTGCCCCGGCCGCTGCCGCTGCGAAGGAGGAGAAGGTCGAGGAGGAGGCCGACGACGACATGGGCTTCGGTCTGTTCGACTAAGTTGGACTCTGAGCGAGCGCTGCGTCGGCGCGGAGAGCCTTATGAGCGCCGCCTCTGCCACCTCTGTCCCACCCCACCCCCTGACTGCGTTATCCGGCACAGCCGCGTGTACGCTGTTTGTACTTGCATTCGCTTTCTTTTCTTTTATCATTTATTGGTTTATGAACGCAGAAGCAAACAAACACACGAAGCGATGTGCTTTGCGGTGGGCACACTGCCGCCCCATGTAAGCAGTGCCATCCGAAGACTGGAGGCTGACTGAGATGCGCGTGCTGGCGCCATGTGTCTAGCTGGGCGGCATCCGTTCAGACCGCGAAGCACCACTTGAAGGGTTCTCTATTGCACCGGCTTGCCTCTCCGCGCCGGCGCCTGTGCCCGCTGTGTGCGTGGCACGAGATGAAGGTGTTTTGATGAACATGCGATGAATCTCTTCTACCACTGATTAGGAACCCTTGCAGCTATTCCACTTGCACCCTTGCTTTTCCCTTCTCCCTGTCAACACACAGCCTGCGCTGTGGATATACTATTGACAGCGGTGGGACCCCCATACACGCACACGCACACGCACACGTACACCTACAATTCTATTCACTACACACCTCACCCGTGTGTGTGTATCTTCCCCTCTAGAGTCAAGCCACCGTTGTAAATTCGCTAGCAGCGATGCCGAACGCAAGCACCACGGAGTCCACGGCGTCCTCTGCAAAGGCCGCGGTGCCAGCTGTGGCTCTGCCCTCTGCCATCCCATGCGGTGTCGACTCGCGACGCATCCTCGTGCTCTACGTTGGCGGCACTATCGGCATGATGAAAAACGCAGAAGGCGCCCTCGAGTGTGTCGCCGGCTACCTCACTCAGCAAATGCATGAGATGCGCGAGCTGCGCGAGAACGACGAGATAGCGCCCTTCGACATCATCGAATACGAGGAGCTGCTCGACAGCAGTGACATGAACGCAGCGGACTACTGCAGAATTGCGGCAGACTTGGAGACTCACTACGACGAGTACGACGGCTTCTTGATCGCACACGGTACCGACACGATGCACTACACCGCGAGTGCCCTGTCCTTCATGCTGCACAACTTAGACAAGCCCGTGATCGTAACGGGCGCCATGGTGCCCTTAGCGGAGCCGTACAACGACGCCCGCCGCAACGTGATCATCAGCATGATGATCGCCTCCGATCCCAAGATATGCGAAGTCTGCGTTTTCTTCAATGACAGCTTGTTTCGCGGCAACCGCTGCACAAAGGTGTACCACACCTATGGCGCCTTCGCCTCCTCCGACTACCCCCCGCTGGGTACGATGGAGGCAACGCACTTCGTGCTAAAGGAGGAGCACTTGCTGCCACAGCCGAATGGGTCGATGAAGGTGATGTCCGACCTGCGAGGCCGCGTTGGCTGCTACCCGCTGGACCCCGATGCGGACGTCGATACCATTATTGCGTTGCTCGAGTGCAAGCGGCCGTCCGCCACATTTGGAGAGCACGACAACGCGCAAGCCCCGCTGCTAGACGCGATTATCCTCACCCTCAACGGCGTAGGCAGCGTAACGGGCACCGTCGCCACGCAGTTGCGGCGCATCGTCCAGGTGGCGCAGAGTCACAGTATCGTCGTCTGCGCCGTCACACGCGAAATCAGTGGAACGCTGAATGCGCTGGAGGTGCAGCGGCTACGTGCCATCTCACCGTACATTGTGTACTTGGGCGACATGTACATCTCCGCTGCAGAGGTGAAACTGATGTACCTCTTTGGCAAAGGCCTGCCGCCGTCGCAGGTGGCGGCAGTCATGCCACAGAACTTGCGTGGTGAAATAACTCCACTGCTGACGGGGACAGCAAAGCTATGAGGCCGGCGGGACGAAGGCGAGGGTACAGCTCGCGGTGGATAGCTGGGGGACGGACTTGCTTAGTGGTTTTTTGATATGTGCGGTAGCGTGCAGTCGTGTTCTTCGCAGCGCCAAAGGGGCTTTGGAGACCCCATATTCGGCTATTACGGGCAGCGGGTGGACGTTGCAAGGATCATAAAACAAATGAAGAATTCACCTTTTTGTTTATATGAGCAGCACACAAGAAGCACTTGATCGAGGTCGCTCTCGCGATCTTTGCGCGCGTGGGACTACCCCGTATGTTGACTGTCATCACCGCCTTCGTAGCTCCCTTCCTCCCCCCCCCTTCTCCTTCGGCCTGCCACTGCCCCCTCTCCCCTTCCCTCGACCGCACGCTACTCTGCGTATTCGGGATTGGAAGTACGCGTCGTTGCTGCACGCCCACAACACTACAGAAAACCGGCAGTGTGTGTGTGTGTGTGTGTATCCGTGGATCACCTGTGCTTCATACAGCCAAGCACGGCCGATTCAAATAAAAGATTATATAAAAGAAAGGAGAGAGCGCCTTCCAACGCATAAAAACTCTCGTAGGTTGCTGGCCAACTTCATGCTTTGCTGACTCCTCGCTCACCTCCCACCCCCCGGTTCGTCTGCGTGACGGCGTTCGTTGGTTTCCTTTTGTGCTTTATCTATTCCTTCGTGTTCTTGTTGCGTCACCCCAATCCCGCCGTCAAGTGGCTACTGACGGAGCACCGTGTAACTGCGGTTCCAGGTCCAGAGCCTAGGCGCCCCTAAGACAGGCTGCAGTGCATCCATGAGCCAGTTTCGCTCTCTCTTTCTACCCCTCAGCGAGGAGGAGCATGCCGTCTTCGCCAGCGTCTTCCCTCTACTTCTCTCAGCACCCTCCACTATTGAAGGTGAGGCGGCAGCCGCAGCAGGGGAGCACAACAGCCGACCCACACACCCAAGCGCCAGTGCTACATTAACGTACTCCCCTACCGAGAGCCCAGGGAATCACGTCGAAGGGAGATCAGCTTCTTATCTACGCGAGTCGGCAGGTGATGTGCACGCACGGGGTGAGGGCCCGCTGCGATCACCTATTTTTGCTATTGGCAGCGCCCGAGCAGACGCCCTCCTCGTTGTCCTGCGCTCTGCGCACGTCGTCGTGTTTGGTCTGGATCGCCCGCGCACCCCTCCCTATGTTCTCTATCGTATCAAGCCTCTCCCCACGACGCATCAGTTGCAATTCGCGCGGGAGTCGGCCGGTCAACAGCCGAGGGACGGGAGCGGCGGCTCGGCGGTGGGAGACGCGGAGGCGACCTGCGCTAGTCTCATGCCGCTTTCAATCTCGTATTGCTGCCGCATTGCAGTGCCGTCGGACGGTCGTGGTCGTGGCGGCACAGGAGGGCGGCGCAGTGCCAAGGGGGCAGTTGGAGAAGAGCAAATTTATATTCGAGGCCTTGTGGGTAGCAGCGACGGCCGTGTAGCCTTGTTCTCTGACGTCGCCTACACCTTCAGTTTTGCCGCGCATGAGACACCCATTGCTCAGGTGGACGCGGTGCTTCTTCCGCCGTGTTCCTTGAACACTAGCAGCGTCAACAACGGCAATCCAAACAACGCAAACAGCTTAGGGGGACGCGGCGGGCCAGGCTCTCATACAGCACACAGACAAGCGAGCACAGCCGCAACTGGATCAGCCACACCACTGCAGCAGCAGCAGCAGCGGCGAGAGAGCTTCCGGCACGCCATGGAGCGTCTTGGCATCGTCACAAGCGGCGCCGACGGTGTCATTCTGCTGTGGCGCTGCATCGACGTGTCGATGTCGCCCATCGTGCTGCTGCGGCCCTCTAGCTTCGCAAGACGGGTGTCCTACACAATGCACTACCCCTCCGCCTACTCCACTCTGCTCTCCGCTACAGCCCCGAGGGACAGCCGCGAGGCCACCGTCGACGCAGAGCTCTGCTGTCCGCCATCCGGTTTCGTTCACTCGACATCGCAGCACGCGCACGGGCTGCGAGTACGACAGTTCGCTTCGCTCGATGCGATGCCGCCGCCGCTTCACACGTCATCGGGGCCCAACGAGCAGCCAATGGACGTGGAAGAGGCAGCACAGCGTGCAGCGCCTCCGTGGCTGAGCCTGCCCATGCCTGGCTCGTGGACGACGGCGGTCACTGCCATTGCGACGCACAACGGCATCACGCTCGTTGCACGTGAGACGTCGTTGTTTTCGATTGTCCGCTTCGACGCCCAAAGCGTGGCGCGCATCTTGAAGACCGACAGCGCGATTACGCAGATTGTGCTGCAGGACACGATTGCGCTAGCGGTGTGTGCGAGGTCAGGTGCGGTGCATGTCCTGACGATAAACCCAGTCACGGGCCACGGCGCGCATCACCGCACCTACTACTCCTACAAGAACCGTTCGATTCTCCATGTCAGCCTGCATGAGGCGTCGTTACTGATGTCCATTGTTGATGTTTGCGGGTCGACAGAGCTGGTGCAGCTGCCGAGTGATGTGCTGCTGCACCGTCACATACAGCCGCTGCGCAGCAGCTACGTGCTTGGCGGTGCTGAGTCCCTAAACCTCTTGGCGTCTATGGCGGCGCTGCGGGCGAAGGTCGGCATCGAGGACGTGAAGGGGGCAGATGTGAGACCCGACGCGCCTGGCGTGGTGACATCTATGTACGAAGCGAATGCCACATTAGACCAGCTGAACGAGCGCCTGCTGCTGGCCCGACTCGCAGTGCCGGAGGAGTGTGACCGCTACATGGCTGCAAACCACCATGTCTTGTAGGTGTGTGCGTGGCTGCCCTGTGGTTTTTGCACAGTAGCAGGTGTCTAGGTCTTGCTTTCCGGTGGTGTTACCCCTCAACATGCTAAACGAAGGAGGTGAAAGAGGCCCCTGGGGGACGGGGTGGGTGTGTGGGTGGGAGTCAAGGCGCCCGCTCCCCGCTCTACCCCGTTTTTTGTGTTTTGCTCTGTTGCTCTTCCCCCACGCAGTTAGACTTGCAGGGTGGCCCTTCAGCTGTATCGTCAAACGTTGTCTCTCCGTCGCAAGAGAAGCGAAACATGGGAACTGTCTGATACTTTGGATGTCAAAGCGCGGCGCCTGCCTCACTGGGGCGCCGCCTTGGACTCCCATGTTTCCTTTGCCCATTCGAGGTTTAGGGTTTGTCACGCGCGCGGCGTTCTCTCAGGTGAAGGCTCTTGCCAGCTTCCTGTTGGTTTCTTTGTATGGGTGTGAAGGCTACACAAGTGTGTGGCACGTGACGCCTTACCCAACCTGCGGATCTGTGATCGTGGGGGAGGGGTGGGAGGGGCAGGGGGGCGCGAAGCACCCAGCGCACGCATGGCCAACACCAACTCACCACAGCACGCTTTTCAGCTGACGTTTCTTCTCCCTCCTCCCTTCGCTTTTTGTCTTCGCTTCTAACACGTCCTTCTTACCTATATATATATATATATATATATATATATGTTTGTATGTGTTTGTGTTGGGCGGGCGGGGGGGTCTTCACTTGTCGACGCAACACCTACATGCATACCCACTTCAAGCGAGCGATAGAGAGAGAGAGAGGTGTTGACAAGAAGGCGTTGTCTGTCGTCCGCACTACGGCTGAGAATCGCCTCTATACCCCTCCCTGTTGGAGCGCGTAGACGCGCTGTACTTGGGCGCTTTCTGTTGGCACTCGTATTTGTTTTACTTCATTTTATAGTGCTTCGCAGCGCCGCTGTGAAGAGGCACTAGAGAAGGTCGATTAGCTTCATAAGAGAACGATAGGGCAATGCTTCGTCGGAGCTTCCTTGTGTTTGCCGTCGGCATCCCACGCAGTGCCTGGGACCCCGCCCACCACAACGACAATTGGGTTGACAGCTACGCCACCAGTATCGCGGACCGACGGCACTGGCCGGCAAAGAAGTGGGCGATCGGGCTCGAGCCCCGCACCCCGCGAGAGTGGCTACGCTTTTCCTACCGCAACCTGGCCTACGCCTACAACGGAGCGCTGCGTGCCTGCGCAACGTTTCCAGAGATGCTCGTCTACTACAAGGAGATGAAGCAGCGTGGGGTGAAGGTGGACGTGGATACCCTGAACGTGTTGCTCTCGCGCGCCGCCCGCTACGAACACATCCAAATCGATGACGTATTCCTGCTTTTTGACGAACTGACTGCGTTGGGTGCTCGGCCGGATATCGCTTCGGTGGAGACTCTGCACACGGTGCTGGAGCACGCCGCCCACCGGCCGCCCGAGTGGCGTGAGGCCCGTCGTCGGCAGCTGGTGGAACTGTATCAGCACCTGGCGGTGGAAGAGGTGGAGCGACTGGCGCCGCACCACACAGACGCGCTGCTGGCAGCACAAATTGCTCGGCTGCGGGGGAACCTGAAGCAGCTGCACGCCAGCCTCAGCCCCTCAGTGTACCGCCGCTACTTCGCCGTGGTGGACTGTGGCGAGACGCTCATCCAGGAGGTGCATAACTTTCTCTGGGAGTACGTCAGCAGCGACCACGCCGCCCTCGACGTGCCCTCGCTACGCCTGCGCATCCCGTTTGTAGCCTCCGTGATGAAGCGGCCGGCTGCCACGGCGGACCCGGCAACGGTCCTGTATACAGACTTTGAAGACGCCGATGTATGCAGCGTTCTTCTTGCTGCGGTGGAGCGGTGCGTTGATGGCGACTTTCACGACCGCCGCCCTGTCTCGGAGCGCCGCATGTACCTCGCCATACTGACCATGGTTACCTCAAGCGGTGTCCTCTACTCTTCGGATCTTGTCGCACAGTTGATGGACATCGTGAAGTACTCACGCGACGAGCGCAGTCGTGATCGCGATGCGCAGCGACTGCTGCGGTACGCCCTGCGTGGATCATCGGCCGCAAACGACAGCGCCTATCGCGAGCTGTGGAAGGCCGTTGCACCGCCGGTGGACGCACGTGTGGTTGGCCGCTACCTAGCCAGTCGTGACCCGTGGTCGCCGCTGCGCATCTGCTACGACCGCAGCTTTAACTTCCGCGCGTTTCCAGCGCTACAGCTCAGCGCCAAGTCCAGCGAGGCCGCCCCGGTGCCTATGGCGGGGGAGACGGCGGAAGATGCAGAGGGGGTCAGCGCTGACCTGCGGCCGAGCACCCAGCCAGAGACCATCCAAACGGGCGTGGAGCACAGCGAAGGCAAGAAGGGGGAGCAACAGTCGTTGTCATCGAACACGGTGGTGCCGCGGACCGCCGAAGCGCTGCTGCAGCGCTGGAACGACGTGCAGCGGCTGATCGAGGCGACCGGTGTGTTAAAGCGGCTGCAGCAGCAACGCAAGAGCAGCAACGGCAGTGAGGCCCAGATGCATGCGGATGCGCAGAACGCAATGGAGGTCTTTACAGGCTGTGCCGTCTTCCTTCGCGGCATCGCCAGCGGGGAGCGCTACGGTCCTTTGGAAGATGCGATGTCGACTCAAGCAGTCGGGGAGGGCTCGCGCCAGGTGGTCGGAGAGGCGGCCTCCCCCTCATCCCCTGCGTCGCCGGCACTCTACGCCAGTGACTTGGATTTCGACGTGTGGCATCGCCTCTTTCAATGCGTCCAGCAGCTCCGCCAAGAGATGGAGAAGTTTATGGCGCAGCAGCACGAGACGCATGGGTGGCAGGTGGAACCGGAGTTTGAATGCTGGGAGGCGATGCTTGTGGTGCTGCGGTGCGTGTTGGACTTCTGTGTCGTGCACACGCAGCAGTACGGGCGGGCTGCGGGTGGCGGCATGGCTGAGACGCTCTTTCAAGAGTCGGCGCAGCTGCGAGCGGAGTTGGTGGAGGAGAGCCGGACGAGGTTCAATGGGCGGATGCGCATCCTGTGGCTCCAGGAGGTGTAATCAAGTTGCACGGCTGATTCGCGGAGCTGCACGGAGGCAAAAGGAGAAGAGAGGGATGTAGACGACGGCGGTGCGGGTGACGGATTGTGTTGGAGAGGACGCGAAGAGCGCCGCTTTGCCGTTGCACCAACGCTTTTGGCGAATGTCCTGTGACAAGTGGAATGTAGTTGTATGAATAGGCAACGTCACACGCACACACGCACGCACCGTGTGCATACACCACATCAAGATTGGTGATAGCCCTTTTTTTCTCTCTCGCTGCATCAGCTTTCCGTAAGCAGAGAGAACTGAGCGGATCGACGCTGGATGGGGAAAGGGCGCGGCGGTGCTTCTCTAATTTGGGAGTTGCGTCGTTGCCGCCGGCTTCCCCACCCCCTCCCCCACTCTCCTCTATGCATTTGGCTTACTCGCATGGCTGTGCGCCACAGCGTTCCACAGAGCTCTAATGCAGTGTGTGTGTGTGTGTCTTTTAAAGAAAAGTGAAGAGGGTGGTGGCCTTGCCGGCGAATAGAGAGTTGTTGTGTCGGCGGCGTGTGCAGGCCTGACAGCCACACCGACGACCGCTCCAGGGGATAGTGTAAAGAGGAGTGAGGAGGTGGCTTTTAGGGCGCCGGCCTACTGCCACCTCTTGAGTGGAGGTTGGCCGAGCGTCGAAGCCTGGACCTTCCTAAACATGTGTGTGTATCTGAATGAGTCCACGTCTAGGCAATGCGCTATGATTGCTGCGTTGTACGTGGGGTGGTGGGCATGCCTGCTATCTCAGAGCCCCCGTAGGCGGGCTTCCTATCCTCTTATCCAGACGCCTGCACTATCCTCATTCTCCCCCTTCACTCTGCACCGTGGTGCCATGGCTTTCCCTTCGCGCGCACACCTCCACACACGCTGCACGCTGATTTCCTCCAGATTCATTCCTGGGCGAATCGAGATGAGCACGGCGCCTAGCGCAGCCGCACCACCGGGCGGCATGCCCTCCTTCCTCGGCCAGCGGGCGGACATGGCTCAGCTGCTGCAGTACCTCCCCTCCATTTTGAAAGTAGCCAGCCAGGTCCCTGGCATCCTGGTCGGCTTCGTTGTCACCATGGTCTACATGCTAGGTGTCGTGGGCCGCAGAGGCTTTACAGAGACGGTGTCGCCTGTAGCCGGCTTTCATATCTTCGTCTTCTTTCTTTTGCGGGAGATGATTGAACCGTGGCAGCAGGGCCGTGCCCGGGCACAGGCTGCACAGCTAAAGGAGGCGAAGAGGCGCGCCTTCAACAAAGACATCGCCATGCAGTACCGTGAAACACTAGATTAATGAAGACCCCTTGGCGATGCTTCGCATGCGTTGACGAGAGCGGCGAACGCTCGCCCCCCTCCTCCTCGACAACGCTCTGCGGAAGCAACGATGAAGAAACAAAAGCCGGGTTTGACTGTGCTTTCTCTTGTTGTTGTTGTTGTTGTTTGATTATGGTGATGCGAAGCGGCGCTGCTGCTCGTCACACCAGTTGAAAATGAAAACCAGAGGAAAATGAATTTCGCGCCGCGGCGACCGTGGGAGCTGATATCGGACAGACGCTGTTGTGTGAGCATACACGTGTAGCCTGGCAGGAAGACCTGGTCAGCGCCGCTGTGTGTGGTGGCACGGCCGGGCGTTGGCAAAAGAGTGACGCTCCCCCTCGAGAGCCATCCAGCGAGCGCCGCAGTTGCCGCAGCAGCACTGTTGTACCTTTACTCTGGACGGTGTATCGGGGGTGCACCTACGCGTCTGGCTTCGCAAACGGCAGCGCCAGGCCTCGTTGTTGTTAGAAGGGGGGTTAGAGGGGCCCCCCTCTCTCTCCTCTGTTTTATGATTCGATCCGCGTTGTTAAAGATCCTTTTCTTCGTTGTTGTTGTTTTTGGCTTTCCCCAGCAAACCAGCCTTATCTCGCTGCGCCACCTGCCGCACGTACGCACACACACACACACACACTGGAGAAGGAAGGGCCATGAACACGTACACGTCCGATGGGCTGCTGGTTGAGCAAACAGCCGGTGCAGACTCGCAGGTCCTCCCACCAGAGCAAGGGCAGCAGCTCATCACCATTTACCGTCTCTTCCTCCAAGTTCACCACGCCGGCAACGGTTCCATGCGGATTAAAGATATGCTGAAGCCCGACGCTATGGACTCCGCAGGAGACAGCAGCGCTGACAAAACGGCAGACCGCCGCACCAACGCTACCCGAGGAGCCATCCTCAACAGCAACTGGAGCTCGATGCCGTCAATGCCGGAGGCGGCCTCTGCCTACTCAAGCAGCATCGCGGCCGTCTCCACCGGCACGCCGTACCCGCTGTTTCTCCTCTCGTCAAACGCGATCCCAGAGACGCACCGCCTGCGCGGATTCCCCTCAGGGCGTCCACCGGTGTCGACAGCCGGCGTGCCGCTGAAAAGCAATAACCGCAGCTGCAACGGTTGCGAGGAAATTCCACTGCGCTGGAGTCTCCTCACGAAGCAGACGCCGGCGACAGCAGGCCACGGGCGGGCCACCGTCGAGGCCCCGCTCAACAGCGGCGCACCAGCAGTACAAGACAAGTCCGAGGGCAGCCCCCAGCGCGGCCCCGGCGACGGTGGGAATAGCAGCCCCAGCGTGACTGCCTCTGTGCAGTCGACAACAGGGGTAGCAGGAGGCGACGGCACGCGGCTGGGTGCGCCGGAGGGCAATACCCGCTCTTTAGCATCCGCTGCTACGGCGACGGCAGCAGCTGCGTCGTCAGCGCCTCGTGCCTTTGCCTCTGGTTGGAGTGCGGCTGAGCTGCAGGTACACACGACCCACCGGGTACTGGTCTGCACGGCAACGGAGCTTCCGCAAGGTGCGGACGACGCTGTGGAGGACGGAAGCACGCCACTCATATTCTGCTGTTGTGTCCAGAGCTCAGTTGCCTAGCACTCTCGCATGGCTATCCCTTTGTGTTAACTTTGTTATGATGCTTACGTACTTGCATCGTCGTGTGGCGTCCGTGGCGATGCACGCGGAGCCACTCGACGAAAAGCGCAAGATGCTGAACACGCAAACAGATCTTATTGCTTTGTACTCCTTGTTGATGGGAGGTGGTTGTCCCTTTGGGGACTGATCTCAAGCTTCAAAGAAAACCGCTGCTGCTTTCCTAGTTGTCCCCCGTCTTCTCTGTATTTGCGTGCGTGATGAGTGCGTGCGCTGCTGGGGGCCGGGGAGGTCCGAGTTGTGTAGTTGAAGTGCTGAAGGTACTGTGAAAATTATGAAAAGAATGTAAGGAAGCGAAAACGGGGTTGGCGGGCAATGACGCTAGCAAATAGGAGCAGGCATTTATCATCATGAAATACACTAAAGGGAAGATGCTGTGGCAGCACACCTGCTCAGCTACCCACGCAATGCGCAGCGGGCTTTCCGCTGTATATGAGGGGGAAGGGTTTTGTTTTTCTAGATACGTAAGCCAGCGCCGGAGCTTCATTCGTCGTCGGAGTACGTTCAACGCGTTTCCCTATACCGTTGTCTGCGTGTTATGTTTGTGTGTACGCACTCGTATCTCTTCTCCTCAATCCGTCTCTGCCTTTTCCTTTGCTCTTCTTCTCCCCGTTTTGTTGTGGTGGTTGTTGCTGCCGCTGGCGTTGTGCTTTGCTCTGCACGCTGTGCAGCATGCTGTCCATGATCAAGATACTCTGAGAGAGAAAAAAGAAATCAACTCGCACCGCGCGGCAAAAGCTTGAAGTTTACCTTTTAAAAACGCACACTCCATTCTTTAGTTGTTGTTGCTGTTGTTGCTGTTTCTCACTACACAATTCGAACTCTGCGTTTGCGCAACCTCTACCTGTGTGTGTGCGTGTGTGTGTGTTAGAGCGCGTAGTTCTAGGTGTGTGCTGGGCCGCATTTTACTTCTATTTTATTAGCTAGGTTTTGCCCCGTACGCTTCGAGCAAGGTCGCTCGTAGTGCAAACGGCCCCCACCCCTCTGTGTCTGTCTGTCTGTGTGTGTGTGTGTGTAGGGGGGCGAGACTCTCCAGAGGTGCACGAAGGTCTGCCTAGAAAGGCACAGGGGACGTGTTGTCGTGTGTCCGAGGTTCTTTGTGCGTGAAAACCACGAACTTCTCCAGCACGCATTTACACAGTTGTGCTGTCGCTATTTTCTCGTTAGTTCTCTCTCGCTGTATGGCCATTTGGCTACGCCCTTTGCTATCGTCAACGAAGCGCCTCACTCCTATTGAAGTTGTGCGTGCTCACGGTGAAGTTGTTGTAGTCCTTCGATTTGTTTCATTCCTTCATATATTTATTTGTTTACTTCTTTCGTTCTTTCTTTCTCGGCCTCTGCTGTCGTTTCGCTTGTTGGTGTAGCTGCCGTTGCCGCCATCTTGAAGAGTTTCTCTGAACTGCGCCGCGTAACGCATTTAAGATCCCCCCCGATCATCTTTGCAGTGTCTTCGGTGCTCCTCCCTGTCTGTGTATAGGTTATTGGAGAGGAAAGGGGGAGACTAAGCGCTGCGAGACGTTGAAGAATCCACTGTATATATACTCACTACGTTTCCTTCGTTGGTGTTGATGTTTCAAACCACTATTCAAGCAGTTTTCATTTCGCTGAATTGGTTGAGTCGTTATACTCGAGTTGATTAGCTTTCCGGGTCTTGCCAAATACCCATCTCCATCAGTGCACCTTCAACGTTCTTTTAGATTGCGCTTCTACCATCACCCCTCGCTTCTGCGGGCTCTGAACTTGCTCCGACCGTTGCGTTGTGCTCTCCACGCCAACGGTAACACCAGCCTCGAAGCGTACCGCGCAGACGGAGAGGGAGGTACGTCAACAACACCGAGAGGTACCGCAACGAGAAGTCACAAAAGAATTTCAGGGAAACGAAGTTTGTGTGCTGTCGTTGGCATTGCCGACGGTATCGACACCTACATAGAGTTTGTTTGCGTGGGTGCGAGTGAGGGTGAGTAGAGTTCTCGTTGCTTGCAGAATACAGCACGCGTGTTTTCTGTTTGCTTGTTCTCTCTCTGGGTGAACCCCCATTTAAAGGAGTGAAGTGCAGCTTGATCCGGCTGAACTTCATCTGGGAACGTTGCGGCAGCGTGGCGTGTAGGGTCTTGAATCGTCCCCCCAAAAAAAAAACGAAGTGGAGCGACAACGACAACTCAACTGGCACGCGCATTACACGAGAAGGGAGAAGAGATCGCATCCGTGCCGTGCGTTTGGCATCTCTCCCCTACCCCCCCCCCCCCCCCCCC
>LJSK01000227.1:14689-35916 GCA_001299535.1 Leptomonas seymouri
GGGGGGGGGGGGGGGGAGCGGCACGAAGGCGGAGAGGTAAATACACTTGCATCAATGCAAAGAGCAGAATGACGACGATCGTGATACGAAGTCTGCCCGAAACGCCTACCCACAGCGCCCCGCTAGCGCGTCGGTGACTGAGGGGGTGAGGAGCTCTGATGGGTGTGAAACTGCACGAGCGGGATCGCGACTCTTCCTCCGCTTCAGAAAGAGCAACCCAAGCAACAGGGAAAAATGAAGTCGCTCCGTATATTATTTTTGAACGCGCACCTCTTGGAAGGAGTAAGCGGCAACAGCGAATTGAATTGCATTTGAAAGCGGCAAGGTCAGTACTTGTGTGTCGCTCACCTCTTTAACAAGCTTTGAGCGTTCGCTAAAAGGCGGTGAGCCCATCGCAATAACCCCGGCTGTTGGCTCCTTGAAGAGAGGCCGCATTCAAGCGTCTGTAGAATTGTCAAAAAAGCCAGCTTCCAATAGGGAAAATATTCGTTCAGTTGTACTCACTAGTGCAGAGAGAAAAACGCAAAAACGTGTAAAGCACGCTACGCACGAAAGAGAATTGAGCACCACGACAGCAAAAAAATATTCACCACACCCCACGCCCCAAACCCCACAACACACCAGCAGCCAATGCCGAAGGGTATAATGTATAGATATTGGCCCATTTGCTCACTGCTGCTCGTCATCTTCCTCGTACTCCTCGCCCTCCGCCAGCTGGTTGGTAATCGCGGCCAGCAACTCCGGCGGTAGGCCACCATGCTCAAACAAAATGCTCGCCGCCACCTCCTGATTACGCCGTGTCGCCAAGTACACCAGCAAGGCATTCTGCTCATCCCAAACGCCGCCACCAAGCTCTACCAGCTGCTGCACGGCAGCGCGGTCTTCGGCCGTCAGCTCCAGCTCTTCGGGAAGCATGTTCAGAAGTCCCCCTTCGCCATCGTTTCCTGTTGTGCCGTGGGCAGTGGATACAGCAGCACCCCCGCTCTGTGACGGTGCTCCCTCGGCCGTGCCCGGGCTGCCCGTTTCGCTCATGATGGCCAAAAAGGCCTCGGGGTTGCGCTCAATCAACTCGTAGACTGCAGGGTGGTGCAGGGCAATCTGCTGCGTCACAACGGGGAGTGTCTCGGTGTTCCGCAGATACAAGGCCCGAATCTGATCAAACTGCGGAATGCCGGCAAGGGCTGCACGCAACTCCGACACCGGCGTGGACGGTGCAGGTGCAGTGGTTTGAGTAGCGCCGGATTCAGGCGCTGTCGGCGCTGTTGACGGAGCCGCCGGCGTGGACATCGGTGCTGGCGCAGGCGCCACCGGTGCACTGTCACGCGTGAGTTCCTGCAAGAGGTGCGGCGGGATACCGTCAAAAAGGTACTCCACTGCGCGGTCCACGTTCATAAAAGCGGCGCGCAAGGCGAGGGCCACTTGGTTGCGGTCCCCGAAGCCCATCGAGCAGACCTCGTCAATCAGGTTGGTGGGGGCGCCAAAGGTGTTGAAGGAGGATTGCGTGGGAGCAACGGGCCCCGGTACTGGCGCGGTCGATGGAGCTGCCGAAACGAGGAAGGATGATGGCGGCGCGACAGCATTGGCAGCCTCGGAGCTTGGGTCAGCCCCTTCGGTGGTGGTGGCAGCCGTCATGCCCATGTCTGTCGTTACATCCGACGGCAACGTGACATCCATCAACGAGGAGGGATTTGTCTCGCTGTTCACCATCGCCGCTGCAGACGACGGCTCTGCTTTCGGTTGCACGGTCGGGGGCTGCGCCGGCGGCTTCGGAATCTTTCGCTTCCGTCCCGCCAGCACGAGCGACTCGCCCTCCCTCACGCCAGCATCTGCCACCGTCTTGCTGTCCTCCAGCACGGCACCGTTGTAGCAGAGCCTCAGCGACGCCGGCTCGTACTCGTCCTCTACAAACTTCTTCACATCGAGGATGGTAGTAGAGGGCTCCACCTCCACCTCTTGCTGCTTTCCGGTGATCGTTTTCAGCAGAAGCTTCATTGTGGCTCTCTGTGCTCTTCAGGTGGTATATACGTATATAACGACGTACACAAAGAAAGGGCGAAAGTGCGGAAGGGGTGTTGATGTGCTTTTGTGAGCCCGTCCCTGATTTATGTGCTCGCTGGATGGGGCAGTTAATCTCGGTACGGAAGCGAAATTCGATAAAAGTAGTCGCAGCCAGTTTTGCTTCCTTTCAAAGGCAAATTGAAAAGGTGCTTGTTGACAGCCACGCAAAAGTGAAAACGCCGGGGCCAAGACTCGAGTAGGGCTCGTTCGCTCTTCTGCGTGTCGATACTAAAACGTTTTGTACGTCAACCCTGGCAAGACTGCCAAAGCACATTCAAAAAAAAAAAGATAAAAAGAGCAAAAGCATGAAGGGCGCGTTGGATTCGCATGAAGTACGGCGAAAGGGAGAGTGAAGGAATCGGCAAGGGCGGCCTGGGGACCTGAAACCATGTGGTGAAAAGTGCAAAGCACAACGCATTGAACGCGTGGCAGTCGCACCCTTCTAAGTAAAGGGGGGAAAGCAGTGTGCGAACCTCCGGCCAATGAGTGCCAGCAACGACTTCCACGTGCCTCGACGATCGCAGTACAGTGATAACTATATATATATATATATATATTTCTTTCTAGCAAACCACAAAATACCTCCGCGTAGGAAGCTAATGTACATCTTCGTTTCTCTCAGGTTGGCGGAACCAACCAGGTTGATTCCTCGGAGCACTCGACTTTCCTTCAGCGACGAAGCGGTGGCAGCTTCTCGCCGCTTTCCGTGGCACCCGAGGCAGTAACGGTGGCTTTAGCAGCGGGGGCACGCTCTTCATACATGCGCCACAACTCCGCATCTGTGATCGTCTTGGGCGCCGCCGCCATGCCACGCGTGTAGAGGCGCTCCTTTGCGTCATGCCTACCCGGCTGCCCCTCGCGTCGGTTCTTCACCGTGGTCGCTGGAAAAGCGGGAGCGCCATGCGATCGCGGAGACGAATCCAGGTGGTCATAAAAGTCCGACGCCAACCAGACATCGCCCTCCGCCTCGTCATCGCTGCTTTGTTCCGACAGTTCCTGCGCGCATCCACCAGACAGTGTAGCTGGCGACGCTTTACCCGTTCGCTGACTGCGTTGCAGATTGCGGTGGGTGGGCTGGCCGTCTGACTCTGGAAATGCGTCACTCGACCCCGCACTTGCCGGCCACAGCACCTTCTTTCGCACGAAGTGCATCTGCTGCGCACGTTGCCGCTCACGCAGCAGCTGCTCGTACTCCGCGTTGTGGCTGTGCGTGAAGCTCCGTGCTAGGCACACGCATTTGAGCACGTAGAGCAGCGTCACACCGGCCGCCTGCACCACCTGCCCTTCGACGTGGTACTGCACCAGTCCTGTGGGTGAGCCGTGAACAAAAGCGCAGAGGATTTCTTCTCCGGTGCCCGTCACTACCATCCATGCTACCACGGGGAAACGCTGGCGCACCGCGGCCGGGATAGGACGGCGAGGGCCCCCTCCCGTTCTGATTGCACCGCTGAAGGACACGAGCGTTCCCACTGGAACGCCGTCCATGACAGTAGAACGGGAAAGAGGAAGCGGGGCTTCAAGTACATCTGTCAGCTGCCCGGTGAGGGTTGTCGGCGTCGTTGCGTGAGTAGGAGACGGCAGCGGGGTTGCACCGTGCAAGTCCTCCCTTTCCAGCGTCTGGCCGAAAGAGCGCTCCAGAGAAATGAGGAGCTTCGCCGAGGGCAGCCAGCCCCGCAGCTCCACCTCTCGCATCGACGCAGCCCTCAGCAGCGCGGAAAGACAGTTGAGACACTCGAGACACTCGTCAGAAAGGATGTGGTGGACGTAGTGGGCCTGCGTCTGGCGCAGCGCCTCCAGTGTGGTGCGAAGTCGAATACGATGAAATCGTCCGCCCGTACCGCTTGGCTCCACCTCCAGCGCCACTGCGCCAGTGGCAGGGCTGGGACGGACGGCTGCAGCTGCTGTAGTAGCAGAAGCAGCAGACGTCTTTGCTGGGCTGAGCTCCTCTGGCGGCGTCACCAACGCAGGAAACGATATATATGCACGCGAAGGCACAAAAAGCTCCGCGTTGAAGAGCATCGCCGCCGCGACGTGGGCGTAACGGTGGCTTTCAAGAAAAGCTGTAAGTCGGGTGAGTACGTGATGCACCTCTGGCACCGTGCCCTCTACACACCACACCCGCTCCTTGCCATCTGTCACCTCAAATCCGCTCAGCCCGGGGGGACTTACCAGCTGCAGCGGCGCATCGAAACGGTGAGCAGGAATTGGTGGAACGGGCTCGGGAGGTGGAGGGACACCGGCACGATTCGATGACTTGGCAGCGGCACCAGTGCCCGGTTTCGAACTTCCTTTCCCCTTGTTCGTGTTGTTGTTTGGTCGAGGGCTCACTCCAACGGTGGAGGTCTTTGGCCCAACGTTGCCACCGGTGCGTCCGGCTGTAGACGCCTTCTCCAAGGCGTCTTGGCTGCCTGCGGATGGAGACGGAGGAGGCGGTATGTACATCTGCACATCTTCGGTCGCATGTGGGAAAGACGTGATCTCTTGCAGAAGCAGCTCCAGACAGTTGACCATCCAGGGCGCCTGATAGGGCAGGCGGATAAGGGCGTGGGTCAGAAAGGCTTTCCGATTAAGCACCGCACCCGTCTGGTCTACATGCTGAAGCGGTGGAAAGGAATGGAAGAAGTCTAGCATCACCTCAATCGTGCTCTCAGTTGTTAGGCACGTTTGGCCGCCGGCGAGGCTCACCGTGGAGCGATCGGGCAGCAGCTGCACCGACTCTGAAAAGCGCAGCTGATCGTCGGAGAGAAAGTCGCGCACAGAGAAGCCGCCGCTGCCGAGCATCGTCTCCGAATTGGCCCCTTCTACCGACCCCGCGCTTGCGCTCATGTTGAAGGACTGCCAGAGCGACACCTTGCATGGCGTGGAATACAGCCGACGGTAGACCTCTAACGGGCTTCCCATCATGCTGAGAAACAGCACGTGCTCGTGGTAGAGAAGGGGGACGTCGGCCTTAGCGGAGGAGGGCAGCACATGGGTCTTAAGGGATGGCCGGTGAGGCGGTGCTGAAGTGGCGGAAGCGTTCATGCTGCTAGTAGTAGTGTTAGCTGTGGGAGGTGTCACAACAGACAAGGCAGGAGTCACGACGCATGCATTACCCAGCTGCACGCGCGCACGCAAGATACGCGACGAAGCGACAGTGTTCATGGTAGCCTCTTCATTTGACGCTGATCCGCTTACCGTCGGCATCGATGGTAGCCCCTCCACACCACCTACCCGCAGCACCACAGGTCGGTGCTGCAGTACCTCTGCTGGAGTAAGCAGTGGAGCATCACGACAGCACACGCGAAAGCGCAGATCAGCGGCAACAGAGCTATGAGCGGACAGCGGGATTGTGACATCCATCGAAGTGCTGTTGAGGAGAGGAATAAACGAGAGGAGAACGCCGCCGATGCAGCGCGCGCCTTCGGGAGGAGCAGAGTGACAACCTAGCCCCGCAGCCTGGCCTTTCCCTCTCGTACCCGCAGCTGCCGCGGCACCCTTTGGCTTCTTCTCGCCCTCTCGGCTCGATCGCCGACCCGTATTTGCATCCCCGCCCGCTGCGCCACCAGGTAAGGCGTAGACGTCAATGAAATTCGCCTTGCAGTCGTTCAGCAATGTGTCACGGCACGCGGGATCACCAACTTGCACAAGCTGCTGTGACAGCGGTAAAATGTGCGGAAGGGGCGCCGCCAGCTGGCCTTTAGAGATTTGTGCGCTCGCCTGCGCCTCCTTGACAGCGTCGCGTAGGTGGATACAGCGCTGCTCGTTGTTGATTCTCAGCAGCACTATTAAATCCGGTATAACACCGGCTTCGACGTAATCAATGGCGTACACCTCAATTGCACGCTCCCCGTTCACGAGGTTTGTCGAGATGACGGTGTTGAGCGCCACCTTCTTTTCCTTCTCTCGTTTCGGCATCTGAGCTACTTGAATTGTTGTCGTCGTTCTATGCCGCTCACAAGGAAAGCGGAACTATCAGTTTGTACAGGGTAGCAACTATCGGCGTTCCAGAGCACCTGCCAGTCCAACGAAGCAATGACAGCAAACAAAAGCACGCGATTTCAATATTCACATGTACCTGGGAAGATCGGGAGGAGTGAAAGAAGAAGAAGTGGAGAAAATTGTATGAGGTAGTAGTACGAGCATTCATGCAAATCTGTAGAGCGATGCCGCAGGCAGTCCGAACACAGCGAAGCGCGCAGCAGGAAACTGTCGGCACTGCCTTCTCCCTGCACGGAGAAGCCCTGTGCAACACCACATCGCCAGCAACGACACCAGAAAAAAATCGGTTACTCTGAGGAAGAGCAGCTTCACAGTCCTACCGGTCATGCAAAAGAGACTCACAGAGCACATCACGCTTTAAGCAGCGCTTCGGTTTCTACCCCTCTTCGCTGTTGCTTTCAGTTTTTTTTTCTTTTTTCTCTCGTAAGCGGAGTGTGTCAGAGAGAGCAGCGGCACTCGCACCTACACCTACACACAAACACACACACTTTGCTTGAGGCGTCACTGCAGGTGCATGGGAGTGTACATCGCGAACGAGCAGTGCGTTAGGAAAAAGGAAAGGGAAAGAACTGAAAATGCAGCACAAGAATTCCTATGAAATTCTTCGCGTCGCAAACAACCCTGCGCAAACACATGCAAGCACATTGCACGCACGACAGTATTAGTAAGAGCGTAGAGACGAAACGCTTTACGTAGACAACCTTACTTCCTTTTACGAACAGAAGCACAATCAGTCGCAGAATAGATGCTACAAGGGAAACAAAGAAACAATCAACTCAACTGAAGTAGTATAGCCCACGTCGCCTCTACGTTAGCATACTCGCCTCCCTACAAAAAAGTCCTAGAAAAAATAATCGTTTTCCACGGAGGAAGAAACAAAATAAAACAAGAAAAAGAGACAAGTTGCGGCAGGAACTCCACGTGTACAAAATGCAAAACGGGGAGTTTATCGGGCGACAAACAGAAACAGTGGAGGGCCTTCGTTGTTCAAAATTCTATGGTATTCATAAAAAGGGGGAGAAGGGGGAGAAAGAAGATTTCCCATCCAGCGCGGTTCAGAAGCCCACTGGGTCACCAAAGCCCCCCCAAAAAAAAACTACGCCGCACCATAGGAGGTGGCAGGCCAATCCAGAAGCGGCTCTTGTTCCGCCGAAGACCGGAACGGTACACAATACACGGTGAGAAACACTAACACCACGATCCCTACAATCAGCATGGATAGACGCAGCAGGTGATGTGCAGTCACGGCATCTGACGCGGTCAAGTCGACCGTCGTGATGGGGCCGAGTGTGCTAGATGTCTCAATGAGCTGCACGTGCCACGTTGCCTCTTCAATCTCCAGTGCCGCCACATGACCGGGATCACCTTTTTTCCATCGCGACATGCCAAAGTCGATGTCCAGCAACCGACCGTTGCAGAGGCTCCAGCCGTCGAAGTCACGCGGATCGTGCGGGACGTGGCCGACCACCACAGAGTCGATGCCAGGGAATTTCTTCTTGAGCACCTTGTCGAGGTCATTGCACTTCACCTTGAGAATGCTGCGCACTAAAATGGGATTTGCCACATCGACGTCTTCCTCGGAGAGGTCAAGGCCGTCGCTCGCCAGAGGAGAAATCGTGCCGTTCATCAGCGCCTCCGAGAGCTCCGTGTTGAAGTCCTCCACACGCTTCAGACTCGTAATCATGCTGGCCGTCGCCGTGGAAAAGCCGCCGTGCATGAAGAGAAAGGGACCATAGTGAAAGATAGCCTTGCGCGTGCGTAAATACTTGCCCACCTCCGTCGCGTTGGAAAGGAGCCTGTCACGGCCCTCCTTGCCGCCGCTCGCTGCCAGACTCGTCTGGTCAACGGCGGTATAGTCGCCGCGGAAGTTGCGCAGTTCGTGGTTGCCCAGCAGCTCCACCACGTCGCCGCCCCTCGCCCGCGCCTCCCCCTGCAGCCGCATCAGCAGCTCCACAATTTTAATGTCGTCCGGACCGACATCCAAAATATCACCCAGCTGCACCAGAAAGGCGTCCTCGCCGATCCAGTGAGTGCTGCTGTCCACGAGACCGGTAAGGCGGAGCACCGACACGCTCTGCTCGTAGTCGCCGTGCAAATCACCTACGGCAACGATGCGACGAGCGTCGGCGCCGAGCTCAAGCAGCAGCACCAGCAACAGTGTGAATACAACTAAAAATCCAGCGCCCCTCAAAGCGCTCAAACAGGAGCGTAGCAACGACATTTTTCTTTCGTTTGCCTTTGTCCCAAGTGGCAAACGCCTTTTTCTTTTTTTTTTTGGGGGGGTGCTTAACGCGGCTTCTGCGACTTCGCCGGGTGACGGGCAACTGCACCTGTGTGGGTGTTTAGAGAATGAGAGACGATTGCAGAAATGCCTCTCTTCTGTCACCGCATCTGTTCTTCCTCGTGTGAACGGATAAGAAGAAATGCGTTTGGGGGTGATGAAGAGTTTTAGAGAAAGGGTAGACGGGAAATGCGCAGCTGTAAGTGAAACAGTGGTATGCGCAGCAAATAATAATAACAATTATGATTATTATTATTATTATTATTCCTATTACCGCATGTACTGGCGAATTCTCAATGCCAAGCGCTTGGCGCATCACAGAGAGCGAATTGGTAAAGCGAGACCCAGCCAACCCGGCATGCACTACTGATAGCAATTCATTAAAGGGAAATCTTTTTGCTTCCCTTTCCCTTTCAAGGAGAGACTGAAGCAGTTTGTACGGTCGTATAGCACTTAGCAGGGAAGCTCAGTGGAAGCAAGAATACCGAAAATAAAATGGCCCCATACGGATGAAGAAAATGCAGCTTCAGCGTCTTCCTCCTTAAAAGTAAAGACACGGGATTAAGGGGGAGGACGCAGATCACCATTTTACCGCTTCGATCTGCTCTTCGATGCTCTCACCACCGGCGGCAGCAGCTCAGCTTTCTGAGCTTGCAGACGGTGGAGGCAGAGATGCAGTCTCGAGGTAGCGGAGCGAGTAAAAGTTCTCGCGGCCACGCAGGCTGCCAGCGCGAAAGTCAGAAAACAGCTTCCCTGTTTGCGTGTCGAACCTCATGCCAAAACACGGCTCAAGAACGTCGCGGTTAAGACGCTCCATGGACTGCTCACCCGGCTCCACCACAAAACGCTTCTTTGAGGCGCGAATCAGCAGCAGTGCGATCAAGGAGAGCACAAAGAGAAATGGATGGACGTAAGGCCGGAGAAACTCAACGTAAGGCTCTAAAGGTGGCACAAGTGGTGCCAGCACGAGCAGCACGTTTATGGCGGCTAACTGGGAGAAGAATACAAATGAGCATAGAGCCGTGAGCAGCTGTACAAAGTGGTAAGAGCGGTCTTGTCGGATGTAGCTGTACTGCAGGGCCAACTCAAAGGCCGCCATCCCGGCGATGTCGCGCTCCTTGACAGACTTCATCGGACCCTAAGAAATATATGTGTATATGCAAACGCTTTTTGTTAGTAAGCAACTATGGAGCAGCATAGGTTTCATTCCAGACACAAGTGATAAATTGATCTGGAGAACAAAAAAAGGAGGCGTGTAGGAGAAATGGGGTAAGTTTGCGGGCCTGCGCAGCAGAAGAAAAGAGGAAAGGTGCGGCATCATTCACAAGCAGATAGCTTCTGATCGCCGCACACGCCAAGCGCAAGGACAAGGCTTGTCAGTACGTGACGGTATGTCGCCCCCGACGAGACGACACCTTCTATTCTTTTAATCGCTTTTTCTTCCAGATAGCACAATCTTATCTTCGACGGCAAACAGAAGAAACAGGTCGAACATGTAGGCACCGATCATCACTTTCCGGTTTTTCATGTATTATTGCTGTTAATGGTGTGTTGCACATCGTACGCAATCTACTGTACATCGCATTGGCATGCACCCCACTACGAGAGGCACGAAGTGAGGGAGAAAAACAAGTTTGCAACAGCAATACAACGCGTTCAGCAGTCGTTCTTTCCACCGTACAAAAGCGGAAACCAACTAAAAAGGCGCTCCCTCCGTTCTCACGCATTAGTTGCCTGCTTTCGTGTTCGCTTTTTCTAGCATCCCCTTCTTCCGTGCGATTTCCGCCTCCTGAAAGCGGCACCGCTCCATCGCCTCGTCGTACATCATGCGTGCATCATTCGCGGCTCGGAGGCGCTCCTCCTTTTCCTTCGCCAGGCGATCGTCCTCCGCAGCCTCCCATGATCGTCGATGGTGAACGTCGGTGAGCACTTTTGTCTTCCATCTGGAGCACTCCTCCCACGCATTGGCCAACTCGGCATCGTTCTCCTCTCTTGCCTTCGCCTCCTTGCGCATGCGCTGCTCCACTGCCTCCCTTGTAAAGACCTTCTTGAGCCCACGGCCAACATAGTCGCTGGGTTTCTTGTTGGACGCGTTCAGCTGCAGAGGGTCGCAACCGGCCATGAGCAGCAAGCCCACCATCTGCTCCCACGCAGGGGAGTCGAGCCGTACGTGTTGGGCGGCGATGTGCAGCGGAGTGTTCAGCTCCGCATTCATAAGACGCGGGTTGGCCCTGGAGTTGAGAAGGAGCTGCGCCACCGGCAGGTCGCACCGCACAGCGCAGAAGTGCAACCCACTGTTGCCCTGCTGATCTTGCCGGTTGCAGTCTGCACCTTGGCTCAGCAAGTACTCCACCACTGCCGTCTGGCCCATCTTCACCGCCACCAGCAGCGGCGTGGCGTTGGCTGCGTCGGCGACGTCGATTGTGGCACCGTGCTCCACCAGCCAGCGACTCACCCGCACATCGCCGTCAAACGCGCACTTGTGCAAGGCGGAACTGCGCTGCCGGTCGAGCTCATTCACCTTCTCCGCCGGGGTTTCGCTGCGCGCAAAGATGACTTCCATGCACTCTACGCTGCCGCATGCAGCTGCGGTGTGGAAAGGCGTCGACTGGGTGGTAGACTGAATGGTGTCGTCCGCGCCGTTGTCCAGGAGTAATTCGCAGCACTCAACGTAGTTGTGCGTGACCGCCTCGTGCAGCGGTGTGCGGCCCTGTGCATTTGTGGCGTTGACATCTGCGCGCAGTTTCTGAACTACGTACTCGAGCGTGGCCGAACTCTTGTCGAGGGCGAGGTGCACGACAGTGTTACCGTTCTCGTCGCGACACTTTTCTACGTTGTCATTGATGGAAAGAAAGTCTTTGGAGAGACGGTTGAGTGCGTCAATGTTGCCGTCGCGCACAGCCTTGCGGACAGCATCGAGAAGCGCTTTGGGGCCTTGAGGGCCACCAATGACGCCTAAGTTCATCGCTAACGCCTCACCGTTTGAGACTAAAGTGCATTTCCAAGAGATAAACCAGATTGAAGCAAGAGAATAGAAGAGGAGAAGAAGGACCGAACAGAAATTGAGAAAAGCAGTGGGGAATGCACCAAGTGGAAGTGTTGCCTGATGGACTGCGTACGTTATTGGACGCGATCGTCTCAGCAAAACGTTTAAGGTGTACAAACTGTACTAATAAATTCAGAAAAAAATCTTACACACACACACACACATATATATATATATATATATATATATATCGTTTCTCATGTTGATTTTTCTTTGGGGGAGCTCCGTGTGTTAATCGTCGTTAGTTATACGAAAGTATATGAATGTATATTTGAAAGACGCACTGGGGATCAGTGCGTGGCAAGACCCCCTTTATACCCCACCAAGCACTTTTTGGTATCGCCTATTGTACAGTTGTGTACGCCGGCACAACACAATTCCAAAAAAAAAGCGCCTTTTTTACGAAAACAGCAGCACGAAGCGCACAGTCACACGAAGACGAAGCGCGAAGTACGACTGCTGTGTTGCTACGCGTCTTCTTCAAAGCCGTAGGTGTGCAGCCACTCCGGCAAGACCACCGTGACACCCATCATCATCGCCTGTGCATCCTTAGTGTCCGATCGGCGCACGTTTTGCAGAAATCCGAAGGTCACAAACTCAGGCGGCGGGAACGTCCGCGCAACAGAGCTGGTTGGGTGGATGTATGCGATCGTGCGCGTTGACAGAATCAGGTAGGGAGTCTTGGTGGCACGCTTGTCGTTGTACTCTACAGACAGGGAACGGCACTCTTGCACAGTGGCGCGGCGCGCAATCTGGTCCATCAATCCCGGAATGAACACCTCACGAAGCAGCAGCTCCGTCGCCTTGGTGAGACCGGCGCCCGCTATGGAGGGTGCCTCCTCTTCCGTCACTGCCGCTTCGCCCTCGTCCAGCGTGTCCGTCAACTCGTCCTCGTCATCTGCTGCTTGTTGACGCATGTGGACGCGTAGCTGTGCATAGAGGAGCTTTGCCTCGTGCATGCTCTTCTGCACGAGGCAGTACATCCCACAGCTCCGGTGGGTATCTTGGTAGTAGACGTGGAAGGCGTTCAGGTAAGTCACCAGGTCACTGCCAGGGTTAAGCAATGAGCGTATACGTACCTGACGCGGATCAGCAGGTGTGTCAGCGTGCTCGTTAAGCTTTCTCGCCTTCAATTGATTGCCTTCGCCGGTAAAGACGTTGGTGGTGGTGGTGGCCACGGCCACAATAGCAGCCACCATGTCATGCACCGCCTGCGCGCGGCTGCGTTGCAGCACCTCGAACACTGCGCGTGCAAACCGCGGTGGAACTGGGTAAGCGACAAGACTGCGACCCATCGGTGTAATGCTGAAGTTGCGTGCACTGTCAAGGGCGCCGATCATGCTGAGATGCTGCAGCGCGGTCTTAAGGTCCGCCTCACGTGGCGGCGAGGGAAATGGAAAGCCGCCAACGTTCTTCACGCCAATGTGCTTCATCAGCAGCACCACTGAGTCGAGCGGGGTGCGCAGCACCTCGGGGTCACCGTGCTTTGCCATCAAGTTGGAGTACACAGCGGTGCTGTAGAGTCGGTAGCAGTGGCCTGGGCCGACACGACCAGCACGTCCGCTGCGCTGCTCTGCGGATGCCTGACTGGTCCACTCGATGCGAAAGCAGCTCGCCTTCGTCTCCTCATCGATCACCTTCGACTTTGCTCGCCCTGCATCCACTACGTATTTGATGTTGGGAATGGTGATGGACGTCTCCGCCACGTTGGTGGCGACGACGCACAGTCGCGTGCCCTTGGGCGGGTGCTTGAAAACCTCTTGCTGCTTCTGAAAGTCTAACAAAGCGTAGAGGGGCAGGACGTGAAGGGTGTCGTACTCACCATTCACCTCGTCCTCCGGCTCCTCCTCCCCGCCATTCATCATCGCCCTTGCCCGCGTCTCGTCCCCGTCCAAGCCTCGGTCACGCGCCTGCACATGCTTCTCGGTGCGCACCCGCTTTTTGCCCCCGTGCTGCGGCGGTCGGCGAAGTCGACCTTCGTACACCGTCTCCTGCTCTTCGGGATTGCCTCCGTTGTCTTCGTCGTCGAGGGCGTAGTCGGCGGTGCGAAGGCCAAACTCATCCTTCTCTTCCGCCTCTGCCGCCTCTCCCGAGGCACTGCCGTTGCCATCGTCATCATCGCTGGATGCTGCCGCCACTTCCTCCGCGCTTTTCCCGGTGAGAAGTTTGTGCTTTGTGTAGTCAGTGTCATAGTACTCGATCTTGGTCTTGGCGTAGTGACGGCGCAGGCGGCCGCATAAGTCTTCGATTTCCTGCGCTGTGCAAAGAAAGACAAGTATACCTCCAGGAGGCAGCTTCTTGTGCATCTGGCGCACCTTGTCGAAGGCCTGGTCAACGTACTCCTTCAGCTCCGTGCGGCGGGCGAAGTGGTTCGTGACCGGGTAGCGGCGTGCTTCGACGTTGATGAGTGGCGGCGTGATAGGAAAGAGCGCGCGGTTGTCCTTGAAGTCGGTCACACGCATCGTCGCGGACATGATTACAAGCTTCAAGGGCTTGATCGTTGTCCTGCCCACGTCACCGTTGAACTTTCGCAATTCTTCTTGGAACAGATCGTTGCGCAGCGGCACGATTCGTGAGAGCAGTCCAACGAGAATATCACACGAAATGCTCCGCTCGTGAGCCTCATCAATGACGATGACGCTGTACTTCTTGAGAAGAAAGTCGGATTGGATTTCTTTCAGCACAACACCCTCAGTGGCAAATTTCAGCTTGCACATAGCAGACATGTTGTTGTCGTAGCGAACATGGTAGCACACCTCATCGCCAAAGGTGACATTGAGCTCCTCAGCCACGCGCCGCGCCATTGAGACGGCGGCGACTCGACGCGGTTCAGTGACGAGGATGCAGCCTTCACGGCCAAAGGTACTTCCCTCAGCGTGACCGTAGCCCGCCTCCCACAGGAACTGCGGAATTTGCGTTGTCTTCCCGCTACCTGTCTCACCGCACACAAGCACGGAGGTGCGGTTTGTTTCGTTGATGGCCTCCATGATAGGCTGCTCCTCACGCAGCACCGGGAGGCCTTCCCGTTGCTGGTCCACCTCCGCAGTGCGATAAATATCAATGTGCACGTTCGCCGGCGCCGTCTTGGCCTTCTCCTCCATCTCCTTCTCCAGCATCTCACGCACGCGCTGCATCTCTAGCTCCTCCTCGCGCCGCGTCGTCTTCATCTCAGAGATAATTCTCTCCTGTGCTTGCATCACCTCCACTGTGTGCCGAGCCTCAGTATCCTCGCGCTTATGTCGCGCCTCCAGGTGCTCCACCAGCAGCTCGCGTTTGCGCTGCTCCTTTTGCCTGCGCTCCTGTTCCGCCGCAGCCTCCACGAGCCGCTTGTGTTGTGCCACCACATCGCGCGCCGCCGCCACCTCCGCCATTGCATCTCGTGTGCGCTCCTTCTTTTCCTTCTTTTCAATGCGCTGCTCCTTTCGGAGCTCCTCGCGAGACTTGGAGAGGACGCGTGGCAACGGGGTGCCGAGTCCCAGATCGGCAAACGATATCGACGGCTTCTTTGGCATAATGAAACAATTAAAAAAGCACGCTTCGCGCCACACCGGGGGAGTTTGTGTACTTCTAGGTTGACCATGGATACGGTGTCCCCATTGGCATACATCGTGTGTTGAGAAACCCATAAAGAAGCGGTGATGTCACATCGCCGTGAAAAGCGTTTGCAGCCGAAAAAACAGAAGAGGGATATGAGGAGAAATGTGTGCGAGTGAAGGAAGCGCAAAGAGGTAAACTGTCCAACAGGCTTTACAGAGCTCAACGCTGACGAATTGCCACCTTCGAAACTACCTCACTAGTAGACACCCAAAACCTTTCAAGTGCACTCCATGAAACCTTTTGGGATACACTTGTGTTTTACGCTCTTCGCGCCGTCTGTGCCAGCACCAAAAGGGAGAAAGCAGGATGCAGGCAGCTGCTAAGCAAAGTTGAAAACACAGAAAAGTCTATTCCCGAAAGCAGAAGAATTAATTATATATGTCGTGTGCTTTTATTGTGCTCAATGAAACGACAGTGAGACTGGCAGCACTTGACTGCAGCCACCTCTGCTCATCCAAGAAGAACCTTAAAGACCACCATAAAAGTATATGTTTGAGGTCAACAATGCGTTAGTTTCTGCTATTAATGTAAATCGAAGACGAGACCACACACACACACGCACACAAGCGTAAACTGATAAAACCAAAAACAGTCTCTGAACCAACGTGAGGGAAAACAAAACCGACGAGCAAAAGGAGTTGAAGAGGCGTATGCCCTTTGACTGCCTCAAACCATATTTGGAGAGCAATTATTCATCGTAAGTATTATTATATTTTTTGACGAGTGAAAATGCAAGCGAGATCATCAGTTCTTCTTTGCAGCCGCAGCGGCCTTCTGGGCGGCCTTCTGGGCAGCCTTGGCTGCACGCTTAGCCGCCAGCTCATCGGCAGCCGATGCCTTCTTTGGTAGCGTCTTCAGGTACTGGGCCTTCGCCGAGAGGTGGTTAATCTTATCGCGGCCGTCGGGGATGTAGATCAGCACCTTCTTCTCGCCGGAGTCGTCGTCCACAATGTAGTAGCCGCGGCGCTCCAGCTGGACAATGTCACCCTTCTTCAGGACCGACAGCGCCTCCTCTCCGAGGACCTCCTGCGTGTAGCGGGACACAGGTGCGATAATGTCATCCAGCGTCTCATCCGGCTCCGGCTTCGCCTTCGTGAGGAGGTGGTCGTACTCGTTCAGCGTGAGAATGACTGACTTCTCGTTCTCTGGGACCCAGGTGAACTTGAACTTGGTCTTTTTGACATCACCCTGGGGATTGAGAACGATGGTGGCTTCCGTTGGCAAAGCGTCAGCGCTGGGACGCTTGATATCTTTCACGTACGCGTTGCACCAGTCCATCAGTGTCACCTCATCGCCGTCCTTGATGAGAAAGACATCCTCGGCGTCGAGGAAGATGACGTCCGACTTGTAGTACGTCTTCTCACCCAGCTCGGCGTTCTTCTTGTGCAGTGCGCGCTTGCCAACCTCCATGTGAGACTGGCCCTCCACTGTGCAGCGCACCTTCAGCGTGTTCGACACGACCGTGTAGCGGGGGCTAACAGGGTCGAGGATTTGCGTGTTGAAGTACCAGATTTTACTCCACTCCATGAAGTTCACGGTCTTCGACATACCCTGCTCGGCCACGAATTGGCGGAGCGCCTCGATCTTCATACCGCGGCGCACCAGCGCGCGTACCGTCGGGAAGCGCGGGTCGTCCCAGCCGTCCACCACGTGCGTGTCCACCAGCTTCGTCAACTTGCGCTTGGACATGACAGAGTACTCCATGTTCAGGCGAGAGAAGTCCTCGATAAGGGGCTTGCGTAGGTTCATCGCATCGCAAAACCAGTAGTACTGCGCGTTGCGATCGTGGTACTCATTGGTGCGCAGGGCGTGGGTCACGCCTTCAATGGAGTCGATGATGGGGCAGCAGAAGTCGTAGGTCGGGTATGCTTTCTGCTTCGTGCCGTGGCGGGCGTGAGGCTCTAAATTCACGCGGTACATGACAGGGTCACGCATTGCCTTGTTGGGGTCGTCAATAGAGACCTTGGCACGAAGGCACGTCTGCTGCCCTTCCTCTGTACCCTTCCTCATCTCGTTGAAGAGGCGCAAATTTTCCTCAACCGAGGTGTCGCGATACTTGGTGGGGATGCCGTCGAAGCGGCACTTTTGCATCTCCTCACGAGGAGTCTTATCGCAGTACGCCAGCCCACGCTTGATCATATCCTCCGCCTTGTCGAACATCACGTCGAAGTAGTCAGAAGAGTAGGTCGGACCAGAGTCGTACGACACGCCGAGGGTCTTGAGGTCGTCCTCAATGGCCGTCTCAAAGTGCTCCTTCTCCTTGGAAGGGTTGGTGTCGTCGAAGCGGAACAGCATCTTGCCCTCGTACTTGTTCGCAAGCATGCGGTTGATCAGCGCAGCCTTCGCGTGACCAATGTGGAGGAAGCCGCTCGCCTCCGGTGGGAAACGTGTGACAACCTTGCCCTGCTCACCATTGGTCAGGAACAGCTTGTCCTTGCTTTCAGCCTTAGCGGCAGAAGCGAAGTACGTTTTCGTCAACGTAAGCGCTTTCAGGTGAATATTGATCGACATTGGGGGGCGCAGGAGCCTTCTCATTGATCTTTTGTCAGCGTTGTTAAATATTTAGAAAATGAGCGGCAGCACAAAAGAACGTGAGGAAAGAAAGAGAGAGTTACAAAGAAAAAAATATTCAATGAAGAAGAATCAAAGCCACAGCATTCATATGTATTCGCCAAAACAAAACATCTTCGAGAAAAACGATGATCAGATTCAGGCTACTTCACTACATTCACCTTGCCTTTAGCTCATTTGTTTTTTCCCCTCTTAACCACCTTGGTTACTCACCTATATATAGGCATATTCCTTTACTGCTAAGGAAAGAAAAGAACACAAGAGCAGCTGGAGTTATTGAAGGCCCTAGCCAAATAAAAATAACAACACCTTAAAATTGCACCCGTCAGCCGACATCTCTTATTATGATTATTATTATTGTTGTTGTTATCATTATTATTGTTATTAATATTAGAACGGTGAATAAATACTAATGTCATACCCTGTTAACAAACAAACAAAAAAAGTATTAGTCTTGAATCTCGTTGCAGAGTAGTTGCGCATATCTGCAAGCAGCCATGGTTTGTAGCTCTGCATAATATTAATACAATTCTTGTCTGAAGCGGAATTTACAAAATACACAGAAGAGTTCAGATAACAACAATTGCTTCAACTGGAGTAGAAAAGTAGCACAGCGGTGCTTGGTACGTCGAGCAATGCGGAACTTTCCATACTGAACGCTAGGAGCCAACAAAAAGACTGCAGACGCTCAGAAAAGCATTAATACAAATAACAGAGCCTTGAAAGTTGCAACCTAAAGCTCGCCAGTGTTGTCAATCAAGGATAAAAAAAAAAAACACTGAGGCTAAAGCAACAATAAAACACTGAAACCTCTTAAAGGCATGTGCCTATGACGTAGGAAACAAGAAAAGCTGATTTTCCTCCATAAATAAAATCTTCTTTTGAAGAAGATAAAATGTTTTTTTTGCCTGTCGCTTTCTCATTTCCCGGCCTGTCAAAAAACGCCGCAGAAAAGACACAGCAGCAAGCACCACTGTGAAAATAAACTTCTAATAAGCACCTCCGTTACTAATAATACTACTGCCTTGTATATGGAAAACTAAGCTATTGCTCCTGCGCAATGTCAAAAATGTAAAAAAAAATTCAAGCGCTGAGCGGCATGCACATCTCACTATGGCATTAAAACAGATAATCACAACGACCTCTGTGTTACCAATGTACACAGTGTTCCTTATCATATACCTTTGATTTTTTTTTTTGATAATAAATAATCGACTACAGCAGCAGTTAAAGCGAGTCCTTAACTACAAGTGAAAAATCTACTGATAGACAACGGCAACAAAGTTGCTCTAGCGTCGAAAATTTAATTCAATTTAGCAGTTGATTATATTTTATATGTCTAATCTCTGAGCGGAAGGAACAAAGTGCGTAAAGAATCACACCAACGAAATACTTTCAGCCTTCATTCAAAGCAGCTGATGGAATGAAATGAAGCAAATTGTCTTCAACTACATATGACAAGTTACCTTATAGCACCCTCGATGAACGTGCAAAAGAGCACGCCATGCATCTGTATCACCAAGAAATAATAACGGTATACGAGTGAATACCAGGTTTCCTTTCAGTGCAGCAGGGGCAGTGAGTCCAAAAAGCTCACTCAATTGCTGCATAGGTGCAATCAGCTCTAGAGAACGTTGAAAAGTGACAGCAAGCCTCGCTAGCCACGCGCATGAAACAGTATACAGCATTGTGTTCTAACCTGTTAATCCACAGCAATGGCAGGAAGGTAATTAAGCATATATATATTCGATAAGCTCGCCTTAATCCCTTCACATACACAAAAAGAGGTATATTATTATTTAGCAAACACTGTTGTGCGAAATTCAAGCGCAGCTTAACAGCTTATGCTACAGACACACCTTTGTAAGCCCGTAAGCGCGCGCAGAGGCACACATAGATTACACTCGTGAAGCCATCAGCCAAAGAAAACTCAGCCCATGCTCTACTATCTTAGCACCTTCACGATCTGTCTCTAAAACAACAAAGAATGCAAGAATAAGACGTTGAGCAGCCCACAACGGGAAAGGGCCATTTTTACTCTGAGCTTGGTAGGTATTAGTGCACAGAGCGACCGAAGCAATCACCGAATTCTTCAGCAGCTGGACATTACCGGTGACTTTTCCTTCGATAGTTGATTAGCGTGAAAACAACGGAAGGAAAATATGTACAGCTGAATTGCTTTAAAGTAAATGGTTGGTTTCCCATAAAGAGAAAAACGTTGTGCTCTGGCAAGCCAAAAACATTGCCTCGGATCAGCACTTGAAGCCGCAAAAAAAAAAAAATGTGTGTCCTCCTCTTTTCTTTTTACCCAAACCTAAAGCAAGCAAAACAGTCGAAAAATCACAATTTTCTTCCAGAAGGTAAATTATCTTTTCATTTCCCCTATAAGGCTAAAGTTCATTTTCTCAATACACACACCGCGTACAGCCACGAGTACGCACCAAAAAAAGCTTGGCAAAGCTCCTCTAGGTGCACATACCCAGGCAAAAGCTCACCATTAAGAATAATAAAGGCACAATCAACGCAATGAAGTTACAAGTAATGACGAATTGCGATAGTTAAAAAAAAAGTGGTGGAAAATCAACAAGACACCGCCCTTACACCAGCAACAAGTGCTGAGACAGCAATATGTGCAACTAGTAGTGGTGGTCGCATTAACTATTAGTATATATATATCGGTTGGCAAAAGTAGTACGCTATCATTAGCACTGTCATGCCGTGGGAGAATAAGAGTACAAAAGTCCAGTGAATAATAATAAAATCTATCTGGCGCTCAAATCCAAAATGCAACAACACAGAAAGTGCAGGAACGGATATGTCTACGAAAAAAAAAAAACCGCTCTGAAAAAAGAGCTCAATGGTATTTGAAACAAACACACGTGCAAGCAAAAAGAAAAAAAATAAGGGATAAAATAATTGGGCAGCATCAATAAAAAATGTTATGTATTAGACGTCGGGCAATGTACCTGTTGTGGCCTCAAAAAGCGTAAAAATAAGGCAAGCACCTTCCCTTTTTTATCCAATGGAGGTTCCAGCAGCTAGGGTACATGAGATAAAAAGTCAAAAAAAAAAAAAAAAGATTGCGCCATTTCGGCCTCAAATAGAGCATTAAGCACTATTAAAATTGCAAGAGCAAATTTTACTTGTTGGTAGTCACCTCTTTTCTCTGATGCTGTAGAGCTCAGTCAGATCAGTAGAAAGCACATTACAATCGGCTAACGAATATAGAGACAATGGAAGAGTATGTAATGATAGTAAATAGTGCAATGGGCAAGAAGTTCTTCGATACATAAATACATACATATATATGGCAAGCGCCTCTTTGTAAATGAAAAATAACTATAAACAGCGGCCTTTCTAGCAATGATTGAATATAGTCGCATAAGCATTCTTTTTTTAGTATGTAACGCATCGGCAACATTGTTCGATACCTCGTCCAGGAGCGTAGGGCGCCAGAAAGAAATGGTTAACCATGTATAGTATTGTTGTCGACTCTCGCAGGAGGTGAGCGGCGTACCCTTCACTTTCTAGATTTATTCGCATGTTTTGGCTGGGGGGAAGGTAGCTCTCGCCAACTCAGTTTTCCTTTGGCCATTCCATTAGAATAGTGAGGAAGAGTGCCATTGGTTTCAGGGAAGTTGTGCCATCCAGCGGTGGCCCTAGGGTAACCAAGGCTGACGGTGGGGGGGGGGG
>LJSK01000228.1:0-43444 GCA_001299535.1 Leptomonas seymouri
GAAGACCCCGTGGGCTGCGCCGCTACCCCTGGGCCACAGCCCACCCGCCCCCCCCCGCGCGGGGCGCCGGGGCCGGGGGCTGGGGCCGGGAAACCCAAAGGCGACGGAACCGGACCCCCACCAGCCAAAACAAAAAGAAGCCCCCCGGGAGCGGCCCACGGCACATTTCTCCATAATTCACCCCATCGGCATTTGGTGTGTTGTTCAGAGTTTTCAACAAAAAGCACCCGGCCGTCACCCCTCGACATCTCTCCCTTCAATATCCACCCCTCTTTGCCTTCTTTCTTCCAGAAAAATATGCAGACCAAGCTTTCTGATTTTACAGCCAGAAACCAGCACCCCGAATCGCTTCCGTTTGTAGGCGCCAACGATTCGGGTGCTACTTCACATAAGCGCAGTCGATCCACGGATTATGCAGAAACATATCCGCTCCGTTCAACGGTTTCTCGGAGCGTGCGTGTAAACCTGCAACTTTTAGATTCCCGCATTTACAGTCGTCATTACGTTCGAATTTTACACGCCGCGCGCGCGCATCTGCGAAGCTCCTTTTCCGAAAACATCACTCCTACAGTGCGTCAGGTGACTTCCTCCGTGCACCTAAATCGGACCAACGAAGACGGGGAGCCACTACTTTCTTCCGTTGACACTTTCAATAACTGCATCACAGACGTTGTGTGGGATCCAAAAAATGAATTTTTTATCGCGGCGCGACGCTCATGCTTTCAGCTGTTTGGCGCGACTGCACTCCTGTACAATAATGCCCAATCGCCAGAAGACACAGTGACGCCTCTTTTAAACCTAAAAACAGAGACTGTACGCGCGCGTCTCGGCGCGGAAAACAGAATCAGCTTTGGCTTCTCTACCACACATTTTTTAGGAAACGCTTTACATACCATTTGCGGCTACAGTGGCGTTGCAAAAGTTGATGTGTTTGACCTTGAATACCTTGACGAAGAGACCGGTGAACCCTTGCGCAGCTTCTCTTTGAACTCGATTTTTCCTCATGAAGAGCACAACTCAAATAGCAGCTTTCCGTCAACTACCGCAATTGTCACGCTGTCCGATACGCTGGCTTTAGCCGCTCTTTCAAACGGATGCTCGGTCTTTCTCGACACGAGAATTTCAAAACCGGTTATTTGCACACGAATCGTAAATCAATCGGAAATAATCAGCGCTTCTAGTGTCAACACGAGCAGGTCGCAAAAGCGTCGATGCAACACAGCAATAGACGTTATTAACCGTGGTTGTAATGCGCAGTTGATCGTTGGAGCCAAAAACGGTCTAGTGGATTTATGGGACTTGCGCAAGTGCGATTTGCCCGTCGCTGCAACCGCAGTTTGTGGCGCGGTGGAAGCAATAAAATCAGTTATTTCTGTGAGCCCCGCCAGGTGCGGCGCACCGCTCGTCTGGCTTAACACAGAGTGTGGCGATATTATGTGCTTCAATATCGGCGCTGCCTCTATCGAGGAAATAAGTAGTGTTAGAACAAAAGATGCTCGACGATCACAAAGTTCTGCTAGTCTCGCTCCACCAAAAATATCAGTCATGGAGCAAGATAACCTTCTTATTTACCCGTGTATTTCGTTGAATACAGTATTATTTTACAATATCGGCGATAGTGACAGCGACAGGATAAGAACTGACTGTAAAAGTACCAAATCAGACGAAACACGACGAGAAGGTGTCAATATCGCTTCCTGCACAGCAAACGGTGAGTTTAAAAGCGCTAGAGAAGCTCTATATGAGCAAGGATCGTTATTGGGAAGCAGTGCTTCTTCGCTGGTCGAACGCAATATAAAGCAACATAGCCCAACATTACTGCAGTCGTTACCGTTCCACGAGTGGTCACATCAAATCAGCTGTGTTTCTGCCGCAACAAGGCACGAGGCGGTCGTTGTGGGTGGTGATGATGGAGATATACACCTTCTTCTGGGCTCTTCAATATAGAGTTTCCTTTTCTTTTTATTTAGCTCTTCCTTGAAAAAAGAAAATGTCTAATTCGTCTTCATTGGCCCATAAAAAAAAAAAGATGATGCTCTTTTTTTTTTTGGAAAGAAAGACTGAAAATAATGTTCGAATCAAGCATTATTATTTGCTTTACATCGTAAACATAAAAACGATTGTAAATAATTAAGGAAGTCGGGCATTCTGCCTTTTCGCTTTTTGATTGTATTCCTTGTTCGACAGTAATCATTCCTTTTTTTAAAAGAAAATCACATCTCATCTACTCTGATGTCTGCATGCTGTTCTTCCTAAACATATATTGCTTGTTTTTAACGACAAACGATAACAATCAATTATTTTCTTAAAAAAAAAAAAACATCACAACAACCAATAGAAGCACATCTCATTGACCACCTCTTTTTTTTTTTTCAGAGAAGCTTTCGTAATTTGTTCATTACACAAGCACAAACAACTATTTAAAAAAGATGTTGCGCTATAGTCGTGTGTGCTGCAATATGGGACTGGGCGACGCTTACGTGAAGAAGGTGTTTGATAGCGTCGCTTCCAAATACGATATGATGAACGATGTCCTTTCCCTGGGTATTCACCGCATGTGGAAAAAGCACTTCGTCGAGGACTGTGTTCGCCCTCTTCCCGGAGGCAAGTTCTTAGATGTCGCTGGCGGTACGGGTGACATTGCGTTTAGGATCACAGATGCTATCCGTGTGCGTGAGCACTCGTTTGGCTTGGTTCCAAAAGCTTTAGACGGCACGAAGGTCGTTGTGTGCGATATCAACGAGAGCATGCTGAAGGAGGGCCAAAGGCGTGCTGAGTGTGAGGGTTACTTGGATATCGATTGGGTTTGCGCCAGCGGCGAAGAGCTGCCATTTGAGGACGCCGCCTTTGATAGCTACACGGTTTCTTTTGGTATCCGCAATTTTAGCGATCGTCCAAAGGCCCTTCGTGAAGCCCTCCGCGTCTTGAAGGTTGGTGGTGTCCTCAATGTGCTCGAGTTTAGCCAAGTTACCTGCCCGCTACTGAAAATGCCATATGATTTCTGGTCGTACGGTTTCGTACCCCGGGCTGGCCGTGCTCTTGCAGACGAAGAGAGCTACCGCTATCTCGTTGACAGCATCCGCGCCTTCCCCGACCAGGAAACATTTGCGCAGATGATCCGCGACGCTGGATTTGGCTATGTGCACTACGAGAATCTCTCTGGCGGGATTGCCTGTATTCATACTGCTGTGAAAACTACTCCGACCCCGATTGTTTCTAAGGCTGACTCTAGCATTCCTACCCCAAGGAAGACCGAGGAGCCCGCAGACGCGAAACCGGAGCCCAACGGTGCATGATCCCCAAAGCAACTACTCTCTGGCTTTTTTGTTTGTTTGTTGAGAAAGAAGTATCACTTATCATTTTGAGGGATATGCTTCCTCAGAGATACATTCGCCCGTAAACATGATTAATTAGCAACAACAAAAATAAAAAGCGAGAACAGTTTAGCTTTAGCTTCAAGTCAAAAAATTAAACGATCGTTTTTCTTATCGTATGCTAGTTCAAAGGCTCGAAAACTGGCTGAAGAGGGAGAGCTTTCATGTGTAGCGTTCACACATGCGTATACAATGGTAAAGTAGTGGCGATCTCCTTTCTTTTCGTTGAGCTCATCGACGATAGCTGAAATAAAAATACCTTTTTTTACTTCAAAAAAAAAAGAATGCCTGTTTATTATCAAAAATGGTAGATTTAAAGCAAGTACTACATCAGCATCAATAAATAATGAGGGTATTACCCAAGTAATGCCATGTGACAAGTGGTAGAACGATAACAACACAAAGGTAAACGAGCGTTCACTTCTCTTTCTAAAATTTTCTTGCGTGCTTGTGGGGACAGTCACCAATGCCACTGATGGGTATTTATTGAAAGTGCGTGCTCGCCATTTTTTTTTGTTGTTGTTAGTAGTGCATGAGGTGTACTCAGACTGAAACTGAAAAAAAAGAAAAATAAATTGGCCAACAAAAGTTGTGCTGGTCCCTTTTTATGAGAAAAAAATTGCACTTGTTGCAAGCTTACTCGTGTTCTTTTCACCCTTCTGCCAATTACACTAATCCCAAACTTCCTCTTTTCATAAAATAACCCAACATTTAAGAGCACTACAGTGCGCTCAACACTGCTTACGGCAAATTTCAATCTTTCTCGTTTGTTTGGAGTAAAGAAAACTGCTCCAAATATCTGAAACAGGAATACAGGGTTCCTTTTCCCAACACACATTTTTGTGGATAGAGTAGTACGCGTAAAAAAGAAATTAGAGGCACACAGCTGCTACTTCTTACAAAGCTTTGCTTTGAGAAGGCTCTGCAGACTCATAGATTATTTACATGTACCATTCTCTGTCGCGGACGCCACCGCGAGGTGGAGCAATCTCGATGCCGCGGGATATGTCTCAGACCCCAGCAATCGCGCGTCTAGGAAGCACGGTGAAAACACCACACATTCAAAAATGCCAAGTTGATCAAACCGACGACGGCGAGCATCCGTTGGAGCACATGACTGTTTATTTTGAGGAAGAAGACATGCGGCTTGTCACGACAGGCTTGCTTGGGAAGGGTGGATTTGGAAAAGTCTTTGACGCTGTGTCAAACAGTGGGGAGACGTTTGCGCTGAAAGTTTCGTCAAAACAGATGAGCGAGAACGACTGGAAGCGACTAAAGGAGGAGGTAACGCTGATGAGCCATTTTTCACGACACCCAAACATCGTCAAGTTTTACGCAGCTGGCAGGGATGAGGATCGTGCTTACGTTGTTATGGAACGTTGTGCAGGTAAGTCACTCCACGACGTTATCGCTTATAGGAGCCTGGAGGTTCCTGAGATTTTGTGGATAGGGTGGTCGCTGGTGAGCACTATCTCGTATATCCACTCCAAAGGGTGCATTCATCGTGACTTGAAGCCACAGAACCTTTTGTTCGACAACGAAGGCAACTTGAAAATCACAGATTTTGGCCTCTCTAGTCGCATCTCAGAGGCGCACCCGCGCAAGACGGTTGCGGGCACTGCGATGTACATGGCCCCTGAGATGGCAAACGAGGTGTACAAGCGGATGACCAAGAACTCTGAGGCACCGTCACTTAGCTACGGCAAGGAAGTTGATACTTGGAGCATTGGCGTAGTGTTGTATGTCTTGATGACTCGCATGAATCCGTACCTCGATGCGATGGAGCGGACAGGTATGCGCCAGCTAGACAAGGAGCAGAAGACGCTGGCGCTATTCAACGCGGTTGCTGGCGCTGCGTGGAGCTGGCCGCAGGGCTGGAAAGGCGACGTACAGCTGTGCCGCCTTATCGAGCGCATTCTGCACCACGAAACTTCCAAGCGCGCAACTCTGATGGAGGTCTTGGAGGACTCCGTATGGAATCGCCGTCCGTTGTCGTGCCCACTTTCGCTACTGCAGAAGCTCAACTTGCTCGAGGTGTCCCCTTCAAGCGGTCAGGCGCTAGCCAATTTAGGAGAGAACATGCAGCTGCGCGCGAAAAGGACGGCGGAGGTGGTGGTGCGGGATGGGCTCTGGCGCATCGAGACAACAGAGCAGCGCGGCCGGTCGCAGATTGAGTTGGAGTATCACGAGGCGTACAACATCTTGTTGGGCTTGCTCAACCTCTCACGCGCGGAGAGTGACGCCAGAATGGGCATTCTGCAGGCGGAGATGGTCCAGCGAGGCAAGCTCCGTAATCAGTTGCTTACCCGCCGATACGCCCGCACGCGTGGTGGGAGTGTGTCACTGGTGTCCGAGGCTGCTGAGCGGACTTCTGTCGCCCCGCGAGTCTCGCGATCTGCTCGCCGTAGTGTAAGCTTGGCGGACGAGATCGCCGACGGCAAGATCGTCGCCTCTAGCCCAGATCAATACGCTGTCGTCTATCCTGGCCGTGATACGGCCACGCGGTGGAGTCTGCGCCCTGTCGTGCCGCTTCCTCGAGAGATGAGTGGGGAAATTGACCGCGAATTCCGATGCATGAACGGGCATGTCATGACGAAGTTAACCTCGATGCCGTACAGCTATGAGGGATTTGACTGCAACGTGTGCGACCGCGGGATTTTGAAGATCACTGGAGACACGCCCGCCTTTCGCTGCTACAAGTGCGACTACGATGTGTGCATGAAGTGCGCTTACTCTGGCAAGTTCAAAGACATCAGTTTTGTTTGCGTGACGTGCGCCAAGAAGTTCACCTCGCCCGCGAAGCTGCAAGCGCATTCGCTGCGATGTCGCGGACCCAGCGAAAGCCCGTCCCCCCGGCGCTCATCGCGCATGAACACGATGCTATGGGATGAGCCGCAGCGGCTGAGCATGTTGGATGTGCAGCTTCCTGACTCGTCAGATAACGAGCAGACTCCGCGCACCACCGGACGGCGCTCGGGGCGACCCACATACGGCCGCACTTCCGACGGTGGACGCATCACTATTGGCCAGCAGAAGGTGCGCAGCCAGGAGGATTTCGACGCTGCAGTGGCGAAACACGGGGAAGCGAACTTTCCAGAAATCAGCACCCGTCTTTCCGCATCTGCTCGTGAGTCGACCCAGCAGCGACGACGTGGGCGCGGCTCCTCGAGCGATAGCATTTCGTTGGATTTGCCACCGCAGGTGCAGGTGCCGAGGAAGGAGTTACGCCAAAAGCTAGAGCCGCGCAGTTCCGCTGAACTTCAGGACATCATGCAGGAGGTGGCGCGGCAGAAGCAGACGCTTCATATTGATCCGCTGCTGTCTGAACCCGCGTCGCCACCACAGTATAACGATAAAGGGGAGATCATTGGCATTGCAGCGAGACGTCGCGCAGAGAGCGTAGAAATGGCCCGGGCAGGGGTGATCACCATTCGCGCAGATGCGGCGGATCGACCACGCGACATGCCGCGCCAGCCGAGGGTACCGCGGAGCGTCTCATCGTCGCGTGGCCAGAGCAGTGCTCCGAGCTCCTACAAGCGTGGACGCAAGGAGGGGACGTCGACTCCCACACCTCCGCCAGCGCCGCCAAAGCGTGCAGCCATGGAGGAAGATCTTGTCAAGCAAGTTGTCGCTCTACCACCGCAGGTGCTTCGTGGTCCCGGACGGCAGCAGGCCCGCGCGCCGTCTGTCAGCGGACACACCGCCCAGGGTGGTCCACCGCTGCCTCGGCGCGGCCCTGCTGCGCCATCACCGGCAGCCGCGTTGGCGGCGCACCTGAGCGCGTTCCAATCGCCCGCCGCTATCCCGCCAAAGAGCTTTGGCGCGATTCGGCAGTCGCGATACTCCGTGACAAACGCGATGCCGAGCGCCTACGTCGGTGCAGGGCCCAGTGCGGCGATGCCGGGCCCTGCCTCAACTCCTGGTCGTGCGGTGCCGGCTCCTACCGCTACTCGCAGTCACGCCCTGAATCGACCAAATGGTGCCTTTTTAGCGCTTCCTCGTGGGGAGCACAATCGCCAACAATTTCTCGATGACTTCCTCAGCGGTGGCTGGGTGCGCTTCTACTCCTTCACCAACGAGGACACCGTGGTCATGTACTACTCCCTGCAGCCCGGCCGCTACGGCGCCATGTTTCCCACCGAGGCCGGTGTCGGCACGGCGGTGCTGGACATGTACTCCAAACTGGTGCTGTACGTGCCGTGCATGAACAACGAGAGCACCAATCGCAGTCAGCCGCACCCGCACGTTCAGACTTTCTACGACGAGGAGGCGCGCATCCTCAGTCTTTCTGAGGCTCAGCGGTATTTAGGCGGAGTGCTACGGTGCATCACGGGCTTCGTTGATGAGTTCACCCGGTTGAGGGCTGAGGGCCTCACACCTGCCGCCGTCCACGCAGCCTACGTGCATCATCGCAGCATGACACAGGTGCCACGCGACACGAAATTCGTGTACATCCGCAAAGTCTTCCCCGACCCTGCTGGCGCGTTCACCCTTTTCCGACTCTCCAATTTGCGGTCGCAGGTTGTGTGCAACGCTCTGGTGGACATTCGCTGGCAGAGTGATCGTCGACACAACGTTGGACAGAAGTACTACATCAACGCCGACGGCTCCGCCGAGCCTTTTGTGGTGGACCAGACGGGCATTCTGTCCCAGGTAGAAACAGTACTAAACAACAATTTTAGACGGTAGGAGCCTTGGTACTATTTCTTACGGGTGGATTAAAATCTTAAAGAAGTGTGCAGTACTTGTTATCCCTACCTTTGTTGCCTTTGCGAGAGAGCGGGGTTAAATTTATAGGGAGACACGACACGCAGCAAAGGCATCAGTAGGCAGAAGGCACAGACCACGTCTTTCTGCAGGATGAGATACTTGGATTTCTTTCTTGTTTTCCTCTTCCTGTTCTGTTGTAACATCACCTTCCTTGTGTCTGTCATTGTGCTGTGTTGCTCTGCGCTTGGCTCTCTTTGCTCTTTTTTTTTTCAGATGCTCTGCGGTATTTCAAATCTCGATAGCGCTACGTTGTGCTGCCTTTTTTTCTTTCGTTGCTGAGCTGCGTATAGAGTGTTCTGTGCACATAGTGTTGCGTTTTTTTCCCCACCATTATACAACTACACAATCGCCTATTCATAGACCTGTTTCCTTTGTGCTCGTACGCCTGTTTTTTTTTTTTCTTGCAGCGTACAGCTGTTCTCTTTTTCTAGACTGTAGAATGGGACGAATGCGTGGACAATAACATTATGCAAACTGGTGTCAAACATGAGGGGTGCGTGAGCGTGCTGTGCTCTCGTAGGCGAGCTACCCACGGCTATTCCCCCCTTTTTTTTACCTACTGCTGGCGTAGCTTTGCTCGTGACTCTGATAATCAGCGTCCTCTGGGTTGCAAAGGGAAAGCGATCTGTGCCTGGATGGGTGCCGAACATTCCTCAGAGTTTGCTTCTCAACGTGTTCGTTGGAGCAGTGGAGGAAGGACTGCAGGATGTTTCTACTAAGAAAACGAGAGATGATAAACAACTGAAATGTAAAACAATTGCAACCCCACTTAACTTTTTCTGCTGTCTTCTCTTATTGTTTCGATCCCTGTAGGATGGTTCAACATTCCCCCTTCCTTCTTTTTAAGGGTTACCCGGTCGACGGAAGCGCACAACAGAACGGATCGCCAGCCCTAAAAGGGAATCTGCTGTCTTCACCCCCCTCCACACACGATTCTTTGTCTCCCCGCCACATCTGACACTACGGTCTGCCTGTACCACTGCAACGCGCCCCTTGGTGTGTGACTTTCAATTTTTGCCCTTTCAACTGCTGCATTACAGTTTTAATGCCTGCAAAGAAGAAGGGTGGTCGTTCCAAGTCTTCGACGGGTGCGTCAGCCAGAGAAGGGGACGCAGCTCGCGCGGCGGAGTTGCAGCGCCAGGCAGCAAATAGGGAATTTGTGTATGGCAACGAGGCTTCACAGCGGAAACGGATTGACGAAGAGGAGCGCTCTGCTTTCGAATCGCATCGCCTTCAAGAAGCAGGGTCACGCCACCTTGTTGAAGAGGCGGTGCGCAAAGCTCATTATGAGGCAAGAGAAAGCGAGCTCACTGCGGAGCTGCAGCTGAGGTCGGAGCAGCTGCAAGAGACGCGGGCCGCGCTCAACCGGTTGCAGCAGGCAAGCGAGTTGCTGGAAAGCGAAAAGGCCTCTGCACTGCGCCGCATTGCTCTTCTTTCCAATGAGCTGGAGCTGGCGCAGGTGAACGCTGTAGAGTCGGAACGGCGCGCCACCACCGCTGACCAAGGGTACCGTGACGAGTTGCTGAAGCGAGAGGGAGAGTTTGACACATTGCAGCAGAAGTACCACGAGCTGGAGGCACAATACGCTGCTCTGGAATCACAGGTGGTTCCCAAAGCGTCGGAGCAGGAGGCAGATCAAAAGGAGGACGATGCTGAGGAAGGACAGCCACCGACGCTGCTATGCAGCGATGCCGAGGCGACCGCCCTTCTTCGCGTGATGCAGACCGAGGTGGAGCGATACAAAGCAACCGCGACGCAGCTGCAGGAAGATGTTGATCTCGCCCGCAAAGAGGAAGAAAGGTCGAATCTTTTAGTAGGCATTCTTAACACTCAGCTGGAGGCCGTACGCGAGGACAACAAGCGCCTGCACGAACTGTCTCTGAAACATCAATTGGAGATCGAGGCAGCAGGGCAGGTGCGCCGTGAGGCTCAAGAGGCTCGTCAGGCTGCCTTGGCGGAGATGGACCAGGCCCTTTCCACGGCAACCGTGCAGCGGCGCCAGCTACAGCTCGAGCTGGATGTCCACCGAAAGGAGGCGGAGAAGCTCGCCAAGGAGCTTTCCAGCCTCCGCGAAGAGCACTCGGCCCTCAGCGAGGAGCTGATTCAGGTTACCCAAAAGGCAGCCCAGCAGACGCAGTCGGATCTCTCCACCAACGTCGCCATGCAGGCCGAACTGGCAAACCAGAAGAAAGACCTCGAGCTCGCCCTGAAGGCGAAGGAGGCGGCTGAGAATGAACGGTTTAACCAAAAAATTCTCTCCCGGGCCGAGATCGAAAGCCTCAAGGCGCGGCTGCAGCGACTGCAGGAGACAATGGAGCGCAAAGATCGCGAGGCCTTTGAGACGATCACCGTGCTGACGGCCGACGCAGCGAAGCAGCAGACCCTGAGTGTGCAACAGAATGAGGAGCATGCGGCGGAGGTGGTCGAGTTGCACGCAAAGGCTCTGTCGGCTTTGTCGCAGAACGAGGCGCTGCACATGAAGTTGGAAACCCTTCAGAACGCTTCAAAGCTACGCGAAAAGGACCTGTATGAGCAACTGACAACCATCACCGCCCACCACGCGACGGCGAGCGAGGAGCTGGAGCGTCTCCGCGCCTCGGCAGCACAGAAAGAGACAGAATACACGCACAATCTTATCTGTGTGACTGCCGAGCGCGAGAACCTGAAGACGAAGCTCAGCGAGATGGCGGAGGCTTCCGAAGAGCGCCAGCACACGCACGTCGAAGCTGTCGAGCTAATGCGCAAGCAGACCGAAGAAATGAAGAGCCGAATGATTGCAGAAGCCGAGGCGCTGCATTCTGCACGCGCAAAGGAGCACGCGAGGGCGGATATGGCGGAGCGCAATTCCCGACGACTTCAGGACCACGTGCGCGAGCTCGAGTACAACGTACAACTCGGCAACCAGTCACACGACGAGGCCGTGAAGACTCTTCAGGCAGAGAGTCGCGATCTGCGCAGTGAGCTGAGCATCGCCAAGCGCACGATCGAACGACTGGAGGTTGCGCTAGGTGATCAGGTCAGCTACCGTCAACTCACGGAGCTGAATGACAGGCTGACGAAAGACCTTGAGAAGTCGCAGCAGGTAATCGCAGCGGTAAACGGTAAAATGGCCTTGCTCCAGGAGGAGGCAGACACGATGGGCGGCTATAAGGTACGAAGGGCCCAGGAAGAGAAAGAACAGCTCAATCGACGTCTTCGGCAGGTGGAGCGGCGCTACAAGATCATGGCTCCTGTTTTTAATCAACTGCGAGCGTTTGCGGAGTCGCGCTTGTCACCAGCCTTGAATCCGGAGCTTCTCACGGCGCTGGAGTCGTTCGATCAAGAGTCGGCGTTCATCCCGCAGATCTGTGCAGCCGATCGTACCGCGGAGAAAGCGGCGGATTACGCCGAGGAAAAGGTCGCTTGTGTCGCGGCGGCCGCCGCGGCCGCGGCCGCGGTGACAACGGACTGCAGCGCAACACTTCCAATGGTGGTGCAGCCTCGTCCTCCGTCTGCGTCATCGACGAATTCGAAGCAGCGTTATACATTACGCAAGCCTCACTCGCCTCAGAGCAATTCCGTTGCGGCGGGGTCAAATGCAGCTGCAGAGGTCCGGGATCGACTCCCTGTCATTGTTTGCGATGTTCTTCAAAGCTCATGAGACTGAGCTCGCTTGTATATTCTGTGTGCGTTTGCGTGTGTGTGTGTGTGTGTGTGGGGAGGCTAGTACTCTCCTCTGTTGATTCTCTTGTTGCTTCAACGTTGCGTTCTTTCACCTTTGTGTCCGTGGTCTCATGTATGACAGGCGCGTAGGCAGATTCGGCGGCTCTCTCTTTTTTTGTTTTTCACCCCTATCCTTTTTTCCCGTGATTTTTCATGTACTGTAAGTTTCAAACGTACTTTGTTTTGATTGTTATTTTCTCTTTTTCCCCTCTTGATGTACCGGGACTGACGCATTTACGTACGCCACAATTTTGAACCCCCTTTTTTTTTATTTTCTGTTGTTCCCCCCTCTTGGCCATCATATTTAGAGTCGACGCACATTCAGTTACTCACACACTCACATGTATGGGAAAAACAGTAGATGAAGACCTTGTGATTCAGCACCCTGCCCATAGGTGTCTCTCTCTGTGAAGAAGACACTTCACTCTTTGTTTTCACTCTTCTCTCTGTTGGTTCTTCTTCGCTTATTGGGGGACACTTTGCACATGTATGAATTCGATGGATACTGTTTCGTTAAACAGAGTCACCACTTTAAGTGGCGAAAGGCAGCATGAGCTAAACACTGAGATGGCTAACACTTCCCTTTCTTGAGACTTCTGCGCTGCGTCGTGGCCGAGGTCGTAGCCAGGGGTGGTAACACCGAAACACTCAGTGCGCGGAGCTTGATTCCTCTTTTCCCTTCTCATGGCAAATCACCTCTATGCACTGAGTGAGGCCGACTTTTGCAGAGTTTTTTTTAAATCTTTACTTCGCGTTACATCAACTCAGACTTTCATTTATTGCCGTCTGTTCCCTGCTTGCTTTCGCTTTCCCTCTGTAAAACACACAAACAAAACGAAAAAAAAACTGTATTCTCCCAATAGGGGCGACTAACGCCGCGCTAAGCTGCACTTGCTTCTCGATCTTCGGAACCACATACCGGCGCATTTTACTCAAGCGCTGCAGCGGTCAATGACAGTAACACCAGTTAGCATTCACGCACCGTCGCCACCCTTAGCAAGAGTTTCCTTGTGACAAGGCATCTTCATTGCATCGACGAGACCGATTCTCGCTGGAAGTGCTGAATTCTTTACGCCAGTATAGAACCAGCGATAGAGGCACCGTCAACGGTAGCGGGGGGATAATAGTCCCGCTGCAATAGAGCTGTAACAACTAATAGAGGTTCAATAGGAGCGCAGCGGATCGAAGTTGAGGCACTGCATGCTAATAAGCACAGTTCGACGAAGCCCATTCCTTGTGCTTGTAATACAATGAACACTCAAACGCCTGCCTTTGAGCCCTCACTACCTGCGGGTACCGACGTTCCTCTTGATGAGTGTTTTCCGATTGATGATGCACCCGCTCGGTCACCAAACTGCATCAGCTGGGGTCCACACAACGTTTTGCAGGTATGCACGCGCTGGTCCATCTCTTTCTACCTGTCATGTCTGTTGTCCCCTGCCCACTGTCGTCAGATTCGTCATCACCCACTCTGCCATCGCACTGATGTAGAGTCGATAGAGGTGGTGGTTGGTGCCAAGTGGAGCGCGTCGCTCTTGCCAGAGGTTTTCTATCCAGCCAGTGCACGCCTGTGCGTGCAGACCACAAGCAACTTAGTGGTGTACCGTGTCACCCGTCACGGCACGACGCGGGTGGAGGTGAGCTGTGGTATCGGGATTGCGTGCTGTCGCTGGGGCTCCAGAAATTCTCTCAATTCGAACCAGCCTCGGGTCAGCGCGAGTGGCTCACCTTCTGAAAGGGCGAAGCCGAGATCCACCGCCGGCGCTGAGAGCAGCGGTGATGAGTCGGAGATACCAACGTCCGCCGTGCCGCGTAGACGAAAGGCTGCTGCAAAGGCAACGACAACTGCGAAGGTGAAAAGGGCGCCAACAGCGGCGGCATCAGCTCAAAAACGTCGACGGCATCGTAGCAGCAGCAGCAGCAGCAGCAGTAGCGGCAGCAGTGGCGGCAGCTCAAGCTCGGATTCTGATGACACGGCATCTACTGCTCACGCTGCGGCTTTGAAGCGGCGTGACCGAGAAGTGACTGCGATTGCCGCGACTTCTGCTTTAACAGTCAGTGACAGCGGAAGGGAGGGTGAAAGCACTGTTCCAGGCGCCACATGTGGCCCCACGCGCAAGCGAGCCAACACGAGCACGCAGCGGCATTCTTCGACTTCCACGATGGTGCATGGAGATTCAGACTCTCTTAACTATTCTCACGTAAACGTTTTGGACTATGTGTGGCTCACCAACGACGACTTAGTCGTGCTCTCGACACGAGGACTCCACGTGGTGCCGTTTTACGGTGACTTGTCCGATGATGAAAGCTCGCAAATACGCGATCTCCCTCCGCCCGTGTACACGTGGGGTGGACTCGAAGACGCTGCTGCGCTTGGTTTTAGTGGACCGACGCCCGTTTGTTTCGCGCCGATCTCAGCTAACGGGCTTGCTACACAGGCCTCTGCTTCTGCGCTCAGTTTTCTGCAACGCACTGTCGTCCTCGCAAGCCCGTACCTGTTGCGAGTGGTGCACATTCCAACTAACACCCAGAAATCAAGCTTGCCTGCCGCGGCTCAACTCATTTGCTACATGGAGGTGGCTGCTTTAGTGTCAGTTCCGACGGCCATCTGCGCTGTTGCCGTGGCGCTGAGGAGCTCAGCGGTGTCGGCCTATGAAGTTGATACGGCAGACATCGTCGCCTTTCTTTCCGAGCCGAATCTCGTCCTTCGCGGCCGCTTCACATTGGCTCTTTCATCCAGCACCTCCTCGGCGTCAGCTTTGCCGCTGCGCTCTAGCACGTGGGCAACGGACGCGCAATATGGGCCCGATCAGTTCGTCGGAGAGATCAGCTTGCGGGGCTTTTTGGTGGCTCCGTTTGCGGCTGAGGTGCCCACAATGCGTACGGACTCGGCGCACGGCAGCTCCGCAGCAGCAGTCGGAGCGGCTTCTACTACCGTAGCAACTTACTCCGAGTTCTCCAGTGGCACCCTGTGCACCGCTGTCGTAGGCGTCGGCGAGCGGTCTCTCTTTCAGTACCTGCTCTCTGGTCCGTCCTGCGTGACACTCTTTCAGTGCCCGTTACTGGCCGGACACAGTACGATGCCGGGGCGGAAGTGCGCTGGGGTCTCAGGTGTGGCGTTGCACCCGGCTGGCTGCGTGGCGGTGGTGGCCGTGCAGAGTGGGCACGCGAATCATGAGCCGGTGCATCTGTGGCCGGTAACCGTCGACAACTTCGGGAGCTGGCTGCACCGGTTTGTAGAGTTTTCGGGCGTGCTGCATGATCAAGAGGGGGGGATCAGCGATGACGTGAAGAGAGACGCTCCTTCGTCTGGTAGTCCGGTAGCGAACGAGGCTGCATCTGCTAATGGCAATTCGAGTCGTTCTCTTTGCATCACCAAGAGTCTCCTTCGAAGTCAGATAGGTGACGCCTTTTTTCTGTGGGAGCGCCTGCTGGGTGGGTCAACGGCGCAGTCCAGTGCGCTGTACCACTACGCGCATGTGCTCCAAGAGATGCGCCAGGTGCCTTCCCATGAAACGCTCCAGCAATGTTGGGCTCTCGGGTCGGCTAGGGACGCGGCAGCTCAGTTGCCCTCCCCACTCATCGCAGACCTCAGCCTACGCCTTGCGTATTTGCAGCTGCGCTCTCAACATGGCGTGGCGCTGTTCTTGCGGTGGCCACTGCCCGTTTCAGCTTCAGGGAGTGGGGGGCAAGAGGGTTGTATTGTCTCTGGGTTTGCTTCTGCCGCAGACATAGAATTGAAAATGACATCGTGGCCGTGGTGGCGGATCCTGAGACACATTTGGGCCAGCTGCCCATGGGATAAGCCAGTGCTGCACGAGCTGATCTTATCCAACGCCATTCGCATCCTTTCGAAGCGTTATGGGTACGCCAACATGGCTTTCAGTGCATCGGAGCGCTTCCGCGAGCGCGCGCAACCCGAACTGAGCGAGAAGGCAGGCACCAGAGAAGGTGGTGTGATGGCGGATGCGAGCAAGTGCTCAACCGATCCCGATACCGTCGATGTTGACGGCGCGCGGTGCTACGTGGAGGCCTATGTGCGGCAACAAGAAAAGGCGCTCGAATTGGCTGCCGTTAGTGGAGGTGGTGGTACGGCGCTGAGCAGCTCTGCCATCGTGCTCACGGCCGCCAGCTGCGAACCACCTGCTCACCGCAGTCAGCGAGAACGATCCACTCGAAAGAGCAGCAACGTTAGTAATCGGACGCAAGTACACTGGAGTGTTTCTCAAGCCTGGGTGTCAACACTGAAGGACTTCCTTGTTTCTGTTGCAGATGGGAGGAACAGTGCAGCACCGCCAGCTTCTTCATCTTCTTTGAAGGCGTCGCCTTCGCCTGCTGCTGCTGTGCGTGAGCAAATACGTTTCCCGTGCTCGCTGTGCGACCGCGATGATGTTGCGGTGTTTCACATGGACCTCTCCAGTACTTCCCTGCACGCTCAACCTTCTGTTGAAGGTGGAGGCGACGAGAAGACAGCATCGCCTTCTTCGGCTGCTGCCGCCCATACCACCATCTTCTCCGGGACGACGTTCAGTTCGCTATCTCTCTTCTCTCCGAGCTATGTGCTGGCCCGGTGCTTTTCATGTGGACTGAGCGACTATGCCGACGGGCCGCTGTGCCGCGTGTGTGGCGGCCTTCTCGAGTAACGTGCCCGCGTTACTTGCACTCTTCGTGCAATTCTAACGAGTGGGAAGAAGAAAATGAGAGTAGAAAGAAACGTGTGGACTTCAGCACAGATCACTGTAAGAGCTTCATGCAGTTTTTGAAATGAACAGAGACACCAAAGTGGGAGAGAAGGCACATTACACGATACGCAGACATGCTTGCTGCTTTGGCTGACCATCAACAACGGCAATAGCACTGTGCTTTGCGGCAGGGAATACAATACATGCCGCTTAAAGCGCAGAGCACTCGAAAGAGAGCGAATGCACAAGCCATACCTCATTGCCTCTCTCTGTGGATTCTTGATGGCCTCTATTTCCTTTGCGCTACACTCCACCGCGTTTTTCGTTGTCTCTATCAACACACAACACACGAAGGAGCGTGCCGGCGCACCCTCCCGCTTCTTTTTTTCTTCCGTGCATTTGTGTATTTTGAAGCGCCATGAAGGGCAAGGCGGCTTCTTCGCCCTTCCGCGTGTTCGGCTCCCCATACACGCTTCTGCTGCATCAGCACGTCACATACCTTCGATTGAAGCAGCTGCCCTTCAAGGTCTACTGCACAAACTTCAGCACCACGTTTCTCTACTCCCTCTATTACCGCGCACGCAACTGCTTCTGTACGCTCACGCCAAATGGGACGTCGCGGGTACAGGTGTGGCAGTTGGCGGAAACGACAGAGCTAGACGAGGATTTAGAGTCCATCGCCAACTCTGCGAAGGGTGAGGTGAGGTACAAGACAGCAGCCAGTGGAGATACGGCGAAGGATAGAGGCGCTGCTGTGTCAAGGATGCCCACCACACGCACCCAGAGGCTGCTCATTTCGAAAGAGACGCATCCGAATTTACATCTTGCCAGCTGGTGTGTCGTGGTTTACTCGTGCTGGTGGCTAGCGAAAACTGGCGCTATGTATCGCTACGTACGTGGAGAGTCATTGGATGTCTTGGAGGGTTACGTGCGGTTTTTCTTCATAGTTGGCGGCATCGGCTTTGCCCGTTTGATGGCACCGCGTTTCCGGCAGCTGATGAAGCAGGTTGTCCGTGCCACCGGGGCATCGGAGCAGACGGCGCCGTACATGGACGAGCACTTCATGCGCTTTTGTGCAGCGCTGGAGGCCCATCTGCGCGACCACCCGGGGGAGTGCTTCTTGCTCGGCACGCCGCACCCCACGTTGGCTGATGTGACGCTCGGGGCCGCCTTTTCGAGTTTTTTTCTCATGGATGACCCGCCGTCGACGACGCTGGCCGAAAAGTTTCCGTATGTCGCCGAGTACGCAGAGCGGGTGACCGGCTGGCAAGGGTCAACGTTTGTCGGGGCCACGGACGAAGCAACTTCAGCCGATGCAGGTGCGACTGAGGGTGAGGTGCAGGTGGATGGTGCAACGAGGTCTTCCGGTGTTGACAATGGAGAGGAGCTAAGAAAGGAGGACCTACTTTCCAAGGGAACGCAAAAGGCGTCGGCCAAAGATTACATTGACGTGGTGCCGGAGTCGCTCGCCCCTTGCTTCGAGCTCATGACGGAGGTGTTTCCTTTCCTCATGTCGCAGTGTGCATCTTTCACCGCGTTCATGGCCGGTGACGGCGTGCGTACCCTGAAACGGGAGCCGCTGGAGGGTGAGTGGAAGGGCTGCGAGGGCTATCTACTGCCCCAGCTCGCCAACATTAAATCACTCATGATTGTGGATAACGATGTCAGCACCGTGCTGACCCGTTCACAGGACTTGGAGATAGCCTTTCTTGCCTCACGGGAGGTCAACGATGACGCGCTGCGCAATTTTGGCCGACACGACGACAGCGCAAAACCCCCATTAGAATCCCCTACATCTACTCTGCATACGGCAGAGGAGAGAGATCAAACGGCGGCGGGCACGGCGCGAACGCGTGCAGACGCTGCTGCCGCTTTAGAGTGCGAAAGCGCAATGACCACGGCGAAGTCTCCAACACGAAGCGAAGCGGCGGCAAGGGGGGAGAAAGTGGACGGTGATGCAGTAACCCCGCCGTTTCCTGCGCCGAGATTTGTACAGCCAATGGACCTGGACACGGTGGACCCCGCCGAAGCTGACTTCTACCGCGCCTACTCCACAGCCGGTCGCCGCCGACTCGGGGGTGATGCTACCTCTCTCGCGGGTGCGATGCCCACCGCCCGCCACGCCACGACGACTGCCTGTAGCGCTGTTGTGAGCCGCAGCTCTGTGATGACGCGCCTGGAGACGCTGCGCACGATGCTGGCCAAGATGAGCTGTCCGCAGTACACGCTAACCACCGTTTTCCACGGTCGGCGCATCTACGTGGCGGTCATTCCTGAGTATGAAGTGGCAAAGGTGCGCAAGGCTCGCCAGGAGACGGCGGCGAGGGCTACAGCGAAGGCTGCAGCACAGCTCGAGCGCAAAACATGAAGCGCCCACGTGTGAACGGATGAAATGCTCTTATCAGTTTTCTAGCTAGTGTGTGCGTAGCAGTGGCAGTGCACGTGATCAACTTCCTCGCATTGGTGTTCTCACATCCGTCGCTTTATCTGTTTTCTATCCGCTTTTCACAGCCACATATCTTGAAGCAGAACATGAAACAGAGAAGGGATGTGGGAAGAGGTGCAGTGGATGCGAAGCGCCGTGTCGACTCCCAGCCTCCACGATGCACGTGTGCTGACGAACGTGCAAGCACTCGCACCTTTCGTTTTCTTTATTTTCCACTATCCAGCGCTGAAATGCGCCGGTGGAGCAAACCTTTCGAAAAAAAAAATCTGCTTTACGTGCACTTACACAGAAACGAAAGCAACGGATTCGCCGAAGTACACACACGCACAAGCAATTCTCTGTTCTCTGCGCTCTGATCTCTTTCTCTATTCCTTCTCGCATCTCTGCGAGGTTGAACAGTGGACGTACGCCTAGAGAAGGCTCTGTGCTGTCTTCCTCCCTTTTTCATATAACCTCTGCTGGCGCTAGTAAAGGCACCATGTGGCCCACCTCACTGCTCTTCATCAGCAAACGTTCGTCGAAGTACCGCACCAAACTGCGCCATCGTTTCCGCAACCCATCTATTTTGAACCTTAAGCAAACCAAGGCGCAGCGCGATGAGACGATCCGCGCCGTTTTGAACGAGCGCCGCATCAACCCTGGAAGCCAGTCTGCCTATCGCTACGTGGAACAGCGACTGTACTCCACCGGCTCCCGCCTGGACCGCGAAGGGGTCAAGCTGAACACCACTTACGCCCTCCAGGGGTTGGGCGACTTGGAGCCGCTGCGCAACAGCAAAAACTTCGGCTTTTCTGATAAAGAGGCGCTCAAGTACGACTCCCCGCAAGAGGCTTCCAAGTACGAGGCGCCACCGGTGCCTTTCACCCCGTTGGCAGCGCGCAAGCTGGCCGAGGGCAAGCTCTGGCCGAGTGCCCCTGAGCCGAGTGGGATGCTCAGCAAAGAGGTGCGCCACCTGCGCCACCGTGCGAACATGTCCCCTTCTGCGCAGACCTTCTCCGAGAAGATCGCATATCACCTTCGCCGGTCCCTCAAGGCGTGCCCGCCGCACATCGCAGAGCAGATGGATTTTGCACAGTTGATGATCCAAGAGGTGCTGGCCTCGCGTCGATCGAAGCAGCTGTACATTGTCTGGGCGACTGTCGACCCGGCGGCGCGCTTTGCGCTAGAACCGCAGCTGCACCGCCTCAACCATTGGGTGCAGCGACTCATTATGGAGCGGATCCGCACGCGACCAAACATACCCCAGATTTCGTGGATTTACGACGGCGGGCGGCTGGACCGCGAGCTCCCGCGGGACTTGAAGCAAGAGATGCAGGCGTACGCCAGCGACAACTCCTCCACGCTTGAGACACGTGTGAAGTACCTTAAAGAGATGGACACGGTGAATCAGCGTATGCGTGACATCCCGTGGTTTATGCCGTACCTCTGGAACAAGGAGGATAAAGCAGTCAAGACGCGGCAGATGCGCAGCGATTTGGAGGAGTTTGAGCAGCGCCGCATGGCTGCCAAAAGTGAGCAGCGGGAGCGGGATCGTGATAAGAGTGGGCGCAGTGTGGCCCCGCAGATCAGTCCGCCACCATCTTATGTGCGTTAAAATGCCGCCTTGTATTTTTTAAATTTTGAATGCTTGGCGATGGCCACTCAGCCGTTCTTCAAGCCGATGGGGTCCCTTTATGGGCGATTCTCTGCGCCTGCTACGCGCCTCTTTTCATTGCGGATTAGAGAAGAACCGAAGGGGCACAACTTTGCTGCTTTTTTTCTAGTGTAAGCCGTCACCTTTTAGGGACTTTGACAACTCGCACAAACGAAAAAGGTTTCTAAATCTCGCGTGATGGCGTACGCATTTGACGCCGCTTGAGAAGTGTTCACACTACAAACTAAGTTTCAAAACAATCGAGAGGGGCGGTGGGTCTCTAATCCACATGAGGCGACTTACGTGATCACCTCTTCCGTAACTTGCGGTGGTCCTTCAGCCTGCTAATGGGCTCATGGAGCAAAGCGTGCGGCTTTCGAGGCAGCTGCAAGCTGCGGAGAAGATTCAGTGAAAAGCTTCGAGATATGCATGCAAATGTGCTTTGTATGCCTTTCTTTCTGCACCCACTATGCCGGCTTCTTCATGTGCGTTGAACAGATGCGATCCTCTACTCTCACTCCCTACCAATCGTTATCCTTGTCTTTTCTCTTTAAACTTCCATTGTAGTCTGTACCATTGTGCCCATGCGACGCTTTCTGTTGTGTAGTAATTGGAAGTCCGTCATATCTATTATTGCGTTGTTGCTGGATTGCCGGTTGTCGTTTTTCTGATCGTCGCACACTCTTCTTCTCTATCACTCTTTTTTCCGCGCACCGGGTTGCAGCCTCAGCTTTCACGGGTGACCATATATATGGCATACTCACCTGTTTACGTTTTTCTGCTTGCTTGCTTGATTTTTCCTTCCACCTGCGCAGTATACACATTCTTCTTGACTTAGAGTTTATTATTTTATTTTATCCTTCTCTATTCCACGCAGACAAGGTTGTTATCAGGCTGCGCCTTCACCTGATTCGCGCTTTCGTTGTGCCGCTCTCATTTCGATTGTATGCACGGATTTAGATGTGCATCAGCCGACGGGGCACAAACGTATGCGTTTTTTTTTTGTTTTCTGCTCATTAGTGTGCTAGGGGCGGTACTTAAGCTTTTGTTCTTGTTTCTTCGCGTACCACGTGGTGTGCCTGTACACGGGTCTTGATTTACTTCTCTTCCCCTGTACTTGCTCTTTCTCCCTCATACAGCACGTGCTGTGTGTTGGGCATTTGTTAGATCAGACTCTAGTTGTACTGCTGCAGTGCTACCACTGTTTTTCTTCACCTACACTTTCTACGTGTCTGCATTTTCCTCCTTTGTGTTCGCAGGAATGCACTCCGTTATACAGGAAGCGTCACGGGTTCGAGACGCTCCCTTGAGTAACACCTTGGAGGCGTATTACGTAGCTCCCCTCGTCCCCATAATGGGGGCTGCGCCAAGAAGTGTGCTGGAGCTGGTGCGCAGATCCTCTTGCCGCAATAATGCTGAGTCGTCTCTTCCCCTGTCGTTCTTATCCAGTCTGGCCACTGACTTTGAGAAGCCCATGGAGGACAACGGACTGGAGCTACGGCGCATAGTCCTTCATACTCCGCCATCAAAGGGCCTTTCGTCGCGTGCCGCACTGCTTCATCGACGTCGCCAGAGTAAAGCTACGGTGGAGGCCTTGGCAGCTGTGGCAGCATCGAAAACGCTTCAGCGCCAACAGCAGCGGCAACACCACTTGTCTGCTTCATCCTCCCGCAGTCATGCGTGCTCTGTACTCTCACTAGAGGCGTTGCAGTCGACGTATCCCCGCTCAGATTCCAGCACCTCGGTCGAAGCGGCCCCCTCACGCAAGATGGCAAAGGTGACCTCCCCATGCGCAAAGCCCTCTGCCACATTGCCGACCGAGGCGCAGCCGGGTGTGCAAAGCGATGATAAAAAGAGCTCGACCAGACTGACGTGGCGCCTGCGTCGTCGCAGTGAGACGCCCACTAATCCTTGGCCTCTTTCCAGCCTCCTCGATCGGAAAAGGGACCCTCTTGCTGTGCTGCGCCACCTAGGGGCTTCAACCTTTAATGACGCCCCGCTGCACACCTTCCTCCCGAGCCTCGATCTGCGTCGGCCATCCACGCACTCTTCGACAGGGCCTAATAATACTGCCACCGAGTCGTACGCGAGAGAGACGCCAGTTGCAGCGGCCACAGCGGAGCAGTCGCGCTGGCCCAACGCCCGTGACAGCGATCGACGCCGTAGACGTGGCAGTTGGCAGCGCCGCGATGCCGTGGCGGTCCACGTCGGCGACGTCGAGGCGCGCACCTTCCGTGTCCAAGTCCTCCCTGGCGAGGCGAGTCCGGTGCAGGCTGTGGTGGACGCCTGCTGCGGGTGTCCGTGGGACGGCACGGAGTTTCTTCTTATGCCGCTAGAGGACGACCCGCGCGTCCCGCTCGACACGGTGGTGCCGCCGCATCTCACGAAAGACCTGGCGCGGCTGTGCCCACACGACGAGGACAGCGACACGCCGGGTGGGAGGCAGACCACGTCGTTCAGCTCTGGTCGGGAGTCGCAGATCGGTCTAGATTTGCCTGGCGTGCCTATCACCTTTCTGCGCTCCGTCAACTCCTTTAGGACCCCTAGCATTGCTGCGGAGGTTGGTGGGCAGGCGGATGAGCAGAGACCTCTATCGAGTAACTCTGTAACAGCAGCAGCAGTGGGCGCGAGAACCATCACTGACAGTTCTGCCTTTGTTAGGGCGATGGGAGGATTTGCTGGGGACGCCGAATCGGTCAAGTCGATGGTGCCGTGCTGGAAGCGCTTCAGCACGACCGCGGCGCTGTACCTGGCCCTTGGTGACGCTGGCTGCTGCGACACCGCTTGCTTCCCTTATCCCGCGGTGCAGCTGTGCACCTGGGGCGATCTTGTGGCGCAGCAACAGACACGCGTGGAGATGATGGCGAGCTGCTCCGCCGCTGCGATTCACAGGTTGCAGGCAGCCCAGTGTGAGAAGAGGAGGGAGTCCGTCCCAGTAGCTGTGATGTTCCCCACAACGCTCAAGGGCGTTATGCGGCGGCCTCTCTCCCTCACCACGCAGCCTTTCAGCGACGCGGAGGTGTTTCAGCTGTTCTACCTTCAACTTATCTTCCGTGCCTACTTTGATGTTCGCTTTCCCACACTGGGCTTTCGACGGCCAGGACAGGCAGAGTGGCATCTGTCGTCCAACTTCATCGCGGTGCGGTCGAGCGGAAACCACTGTGTCGCCTTTGAGCATCCGCGAGATTCAAGCGTGTGGATTCGCTTCCCCACGCGCACCCGACTTCTCACCCTGCTGTGCCTGAAGGAGGCCATCGTGCCCCTGTACGCCACACCTTCTGAACTGCAGGAGTCGGCGGTGCAGCCCTTGTATGGCGCAGGCGACGCGCTGCCCTGCCTGGGTGCGCTTGGACACGCCGTGGCGCAGTGGGCGGCAACGGTCGAAGTCACGAGTCCTGCGTCCGCCATGGCGGCCCTCACGACGCTCTTTGATAAGGTGGGGAAGCGCTACTGCAGTACCCGCGCAGAGATGTGGGGCTCCTCCGTTGCCCCCCGCACTGGTGACCATTCAATTTCCACAAAGGCACCGCTGCTGTTTCGCTGCAGCGTAGCTTCTGTCGGCGCAGCATTGAACCGCCACGGCAGCACCCTCGCCCGTTTCTTTGTGCTACCAGAAAAGCGAGGGGCGTTGGTGGCTTCAACAGGTATGATCACCGACACCGCTGACCTACTTCATGACGACGAAGGCACCTCGTCGGAGCTGTTGATGACGCAGCCGGGCACGACGCGGTGCACGCACGTGCCCTGCATCCGGTCTGAGGAGAACGGGACGAGCTTGGTGCTGCCCAGCACGGTGCTCGCGCCACGCCAGTTCGTGCTCGGCGACGCGATGTCCTCCTTGAGCACGCCGATTGTGGCGCGCAGAAGCAGCGGAGTGACGGATGCCTTCGTGAGCACGACTGGGACGAACTCCACCGTAAACCAGAGCCACACGAACGTCTACGCCAGCACCTTCGATGTGGTGCATCTGAGCGCGTTGCAGATGTCCGATGAGGGAGCGGCGTTGGACACGTCAAAGCTGCTGTGTTCCTCGCCCCTCGCAGCACTCGACGCCACCGCTGGTGGCACGATGGGCTCTTTCAGCTACCTTGTCGCCGTGCCTTCGTCCACCAAGAAGGAGAGCAAAAATATGCACTTGGAGCTCGAGTCAAACCCGCTCCTGAACGCGTCTGAGGATGTGTTGAAAGCGGAGGATAGCCACGCGCTATCGGACAACACGCAGTCAGAGCGGGAGGAGACAGAGGAGAACGCAAGCGCCATTGCACCGGTGCAGAGCATATCCTTTGTTGGAGCGTTCAGCCCGTTCACGAAGCAAGCGAGCCTCGTTTCCCGCTGGCACTGCTACATGCAGTCCGGCAACTGCGCCATCTTCGACGGTTCGACGGCGGAAATTAAGCTCTTCGAGTTCCTTGGTCGCGGTGGCAGCGGCTTTGTCTACCGCGGCACCTACGGTAGCCGCCAACTCCCCGTTGCGGTAAAGGTGCTCATCATTCCGGATGGCATGTCACACGAGCGCTACGTGCGGGAGTCGTTGACGGACGTGGCATTTTACGTGCTGGCAAATCAGCTAAACGACTACGGAATCTCCTACAATGGCCGCGCACACGACTTTATCATCAGCAGTGTCGTACCCGAGGGCCTCCCGGCGTCCGTCGCGGCGGAGGCGCGCCGCGGCGGCGATCCAGCTAGCACAAAGCTGTGCTACTTCGTGACAGATTTGATGGACGGCACGGTTGGGCGCTTCCTCGACGCCGACGACGACGACTTTGATCCAATGTACGATCAACTGGTGAACAGCCCGCTGCAGGAAGGCGAGCTTTTTCAGTTTTTGTTCAATCAGATTGTCTTCAAGGCTCTCTTTAATTGGCGCGTGCTAGACTTTATGCTGAACAACCAACTTCGTGGGGACAATATCGGTTATCGCTACATCAGCTTGCCACCAGACCGTGCGGCGCACCTGCGTGAGCACCCAGAAGAGGCTGCAGCGCTCTCGCTCGCGCGGCAGTACTACGGGGGTCTGCTCTTCGCTTTCCAGTTCTCGCCAGAGGACAACGTGAAGTATTTGCGCTTCCCAGCAACGCAAGAAAACGGTAATGGCAGTGATGGGGATACGGCCGGTGGGATAATCACGGAAGAGGAGACACCGCCTCGCTTTATTTGCATGATTGATGTCGGCCAAGGAATTCAGCCGAGTATTGCAGAGTTGGTTCGCAGGGGGTTAGTCGGCGAGACTGTGGTTGATTCGTGCATTCAGGACGACGGCTTCGGCCGATTCTGGCCGCTAGATGAGCTATACTGCCGCTATGTGGATGTGAAGGGGCCATTCAGCAAAGAGGTGGTGGCATGGGGCAGCAAGGTTCGCATCAACTCGCAGGAGGACGCCTTTCATGCGCTACAAGAGCTCATTCTTCTGTACTATCCGATCTACGGTGTCGAGACACCGAGGGAGGAGGAGCTGCGCACATACTTGTGTTTTTCCTGGACACCAGAAAGCGTGAAGGAGCTTCAGAAGGGGTATGTCTACCAGGGAATCTAACTCAAGTTTTGCGGGAAGAGGAGATAGCCGCGAACCAGCGGATCACAGTAAAGTCTGCACTATTCCTTGCTGCTTGGCCAGGGCGTGACAGAAGCTCTATCCATCGGAAGACGCTGAATGTATGCAATCTCAGCTCACGTTTGTGCTGGAGCATCTTCACGATGTCTTTTCGTTCTTCTTTTTTCTTCTTGTAAGGATGATTTTCTCTTTTTTTTTTGCGTATGTAGGATAATTGAATATGATTTTTTGTTACCCCCCTTTTTTTTACTACTGTACCATTGTTGCTCCGTATTGTGGTGTACATGACTATCATCATTACTATTAGTACTGTTATTATTATTATTTTTGTTCCTTTGACGTTTTGAAACGGCCTTTTCTCCTTTCACAAACGTTTATATATTTGCTTCAAGGACCAGTAAATCTGCAGCTATGTTCACACTTCTGTGCGTGCCTGTGATGGACGATGTTTCACTGGTCGAAGTGACATAGACACGTACACCCACAGCCCTTCTTCGTGAAGGTGTAGCGGAATACATGCTTTCTTTTTTTTTTTCCTCTTTAGTTTATTTTGCCGAAGGGACGAAAGTTAAACTGATAGCAGGTAGACTAACTTTCAGGGATCGGTAGTGCTTCTCTGTCATGCACCGTTGTCTAGTTCCCAAGGTGAGCTTTTCTATTTTTTTGTTTGCCTTGCGTGTTTTCTGTGGCTTCTGCAACAGGGAGGAGAGACTACTATGCATGCATACTCATATTTTCCTTGCCATCTATAACATGTGATGTGGCATTCGAATTGACTATGCTCTGCTCTTTCTTCTCTTTTTTTGTGTATGATCTCACCTTTAGTTTGCTGCATTCATACCTCATGCTATGCTTTTGATTCGTGGCTCCCCCTTTTTCCTTTTTTTTTCTAGCCGAGTTGCTACAATGCTCACCAGCGGATGGGTGACTGAAAAGATATTGTTCAAGGGGAAAACAAACAATACGACAGCGAGGGAGAACCAGATGCCGGCATCCTCTCAGTGGACTCAAACGCGAACTTCTTTTTTTTTTGTTGTTCTTTTCGATAAAATAGGCGCCAATTTTCTCATGTGCTTTTTTTTTTTGAAAATTTTATCCAGTCATGTTAATAGTTCCTTTTCCTTTTCATTAAATAAATATATATCTATAATATATAGTTGTATACACTTTATTTGGCTAATGGCGCGTTCCTTGGCGCATTTCTTACTGGCCAGGTCAATTGTAGTCTCGTCTCGTAGTGAATGCCGCCAGCAAAAAGAAAACGAAAAAAAGTTGAACAAAGACAGCTACCCTCAGAGACCCTTTCCTTAGGATATTGAGGTGCGTTTTACAGGCCGGTGTTTGCATAGTACGAGGCAAAGTGAAGCCTTCGGTTGTGCGTCTCCGTGTGTAATCCCCCCCTATTTCTTAGTATTGCTGTATCATCTGCTGAATCACGTTTTCGCTGGCTCGACACTTACCAATGTTCGTTTAAATAATTCGATTGCCTTTTCGCATATTTCCACTGTGAGCTTTCTCTCTACTCCGATCTCTTTTCTCCAGGACTATTTGCAGCACGTTTGCCGTAAATTTCAAGAAAGAAAAGAAGGGTTATTGTTGTGCTGCGACGACCTCTACGGTCATCCTTCTACAGCTTTCCTATAGTAGCACTACTTCATTACTGTTTCTGTTGTGGGCACATCAGCAACGTGCAGATGTACTCTGAAGATGAGCAATTTGTCATGCCGAAGCGGCTGACGGAGGCAGAGCTACAGAAAAGCGTTGATCGACTTACGCGTTCCACCCGCCCGGTGGTGGAACTCCGGCCCCTCGTCCCTCGTCGCACTATATCCCGAGATGCACTCGACAAGCGCATCCACCACCTCTACGAGGAGTCACTGGAACGCCGTCAGCGGGAGCGTGAGGAGGTCGCGCGTCAGGTAGAGGCGGCGGTGAAGAAGGATAGTACCATGACCGTCACCACCATTTCCCAAGGCGATGAGGATGCTCTGGTGCGGCATTTGTACGACGACACGCTGGCGCTAAAGAAGAAGAACTTCGATGCACTGCTGATGAAGGAAACGGGGCGGTATGTGCGCCAGACACGAAAACTGACGAAGGACGAGCAGGCGACGGCCGCGGACCGGCTCTACCGCGAAGGAATGGAGCGGGAGCGAAAGAAGCACATTGAGCTATACGAGCAGTACGTTACAGGGCGGAGGCAACCGGCTTCGAAGCGCACCGCGGCCGAGCTTGCAGCGTCCGCCGACAAGATGACGCGAGGAGAAGGAGTACCTTTGTAGTGTCTTGCACGCACATCAATGCCAAGGGTGCCTTTGCCTAGTGCTTCTTATCGCGTTCGCAGAAGCGGGACTAACTATTTGTCCCTCTCTCTCTGTGTGGTACGGGGTGTCCCGGTGCTGTCAGTTTACATGTATGTTAAATCGATTGGCGTGCAGCTGCTTGATCGTCGTTTTTGCACCTGCCGATGTACAGAGAACAAGTTCGTTTTCTCGAATTGCATATTTGCTTTATTACTAAACAATTTTAGAGGTTTCCTAAGGAACATTACAAGGAGGGATGAAGCGTTTCTTTCTAAGCGGTAAGCAGCTCACAAGACAGCACGACTTCGTTTCATCGCAGGTGTGCATGCCCCATTGCACATGCGGGCTTTCGGTGTGCTGAGTGGGGGAGGGTTTTTGCTCTCTGTTGATGTGAGAAGGTCTGGGGAGAGTTACAATGGAACTGAAGATCGGATTGCGCGTTGCGTAGGCCCTCTGTTCGGTCAACCTCCGTTTCGACTGAATCATCTCGTGTCTTCTTCATCACCCTCCATGTTCTCTTTTTTTCTTCTCATTTTGTGCCCCTTTCCGTCTAAACAAAAGTACGAAACAACAAGGAGGCACGCAAACCATTTACAATCATACGCATGCCTGTGTAGCTCTGCGCTTCTGTGTGGCGAATTTTTATCTATTGCACTCTACTCGTATCGTCTGCGGCTTCCGCTATGCACCCCCTGCGCTAGCTTTGGGTGATTTTCTTTTTCTTCGTCTTTGCCGGCTTCGTTGTTTATACTTCCAAAGCCGCTTTACGTTGCGGACTGGATGCCCTCTTCTCTCTGTGCCCCAAGCACACGCACACAGACACGCAACGCTTTCATTTCTTTCGAACATCATCGTGGTTGCTCCTGTTAAAACGATAGCAACGGCAGCAAGGAAAATGGACTTTGCGCCAAGTTGTTCCGACGCTCCCGAGGGTGCAAGAGAGCTGACAAAAAGCGATGTTTTAGCTTGGCTGAAGCGCCACAACTTCAACCAGGCATTCAAGGCTCTGGAGCTGGAGGCGGGGCCTTCTCCGGATACCAGCGCCTCCATTGCCGTTCACCTGCCCAGGGAGGACAACGATGCCCCGAATGCTTCTCTCGGGGCTGAGCTGGGCGACAGCTTAGAGGAGGCGCTGTCCGCTTATCAGCAACTGACAGGCGAGGGCAGTGTCTATGCCCTGCTGGATCACTGGGACCCAAAGTTTCTTTCCACCTATCACATTCGTCGAGCAACGGGCGGAACGGGTCTTGAGCGCAGCAACTTTGAAAAGAAAATTGCTGAATTGCAGGAGAGCAACAACCGCCTACGGGCGCGGGAGCGGGAGTTAGACACACAACTAAAGCAGGCAGTCACTATCATTGCCGAACGTCTCCAAGCTCTTGTGACCTCGATAGACCCGATGCGGAAAGACATCCTTTTGCCATTTCTGCGCATCGTGGCCGTTTTCGGCTCTTCTAGCAGCGTACGCGCTGCCGCACGTCACATGATGCTGACGCTGTACAAGCGCCCGATCGTGGAGCACCGTCTAGCGATTCTGCAGGAGTGGCTGCGCATCGCACGTGAGTCCCCGTCGCGGTCACTCGAACAGGAGCTGATCCCTGAACTTTACTCTCTCGTCAATGCACAGGCCTTTGAGCGACGCTTGCTCGCGCTGGACTGCGCCGCTGCCGCGGCACCGCTACTGCTCCGGTCGCCGCAGGTGCGTTATTCCTTGTGCCAAGGCTTGTTGCGTCCTCTGTGTGAGGATGACACATCGGCAGTACGACGTGAGTTGCCGCGGTGCTTGTCGCTGCTGTGGGGCGACTTAGGGTCGAATAGCGCCGGGAATGTGCTTAATGATGCCGGTGGTGGTGGTCTGACCCTGTCCGATAGCGGAGGTGCCGCCAGCACCTTTGTCCTGACGTCCGCCGCTGCTGCCGGCAACATGCTGACTGCTACCAATACAGCAGCGACTTGCCTTCTTTCCCCGTCGCAGCAGTCCTTCGTGATGGAGTTGCTGGTGCACCTGGCGACTGATACAAACAGCCGAAGTGTGCGACAAGCGGCTCAGACGCAGCTGTGTGAGGTGCTATACCCGGTGTTTCTGCGTGATGGCGTGCTGCTTACTCAGTTTGTGCCGCTGCTTCTCACTGTGGTTAGTATGGAGGCATCACAGATGCTGCTGCAGCGGAAGCCGAACACCCGAACTAGCGGCAGCGGTGGGGAATCAACCACTTTGGCGACGGGTAGCACTCGCGATAGTGCCGCTAACGAGGCAGCCACCGCCGTCGCCTCAGCGCTGTCCCTCAATAATGTCATGACGCTGGTGCAGCTGCTACACGCTGCACTGCGCTGTGTGGCGGCCGAGGTGGTGCACTCGCGCGAGGAAGACGACCGCTGTGGTGAGCGCATCCCGCAAGCGGCTGTTACTGCTACTGCTACTGCTGCTGCGATGAACAACATCGCAGCGTCGCTGGCGGCCACGTACGTTGATGTTGTGTTACCCACGGCGCATAATTTGCTGACGCCGCTGCTGACAAACATGCGCTACGTGCCGCTTGCTGTGGAGGATGGCGCCGAAAGCTGCGACGGTGGGGTGCGCGATCCGTGCACGCAACTGTGCGGCCCGCTCTGTGCATTGTGCGCCACACTTGCATCGCTGGTGCCACTGCTCGGCGCGCAGGCGTGGGACAGCGTGACGCGTTTCCTTAAGGCGTCTGTGCTGGTGATGCCTGCTCTGCATACGGGCACCGCGGCATGCAGGGATGCACCGTCGTCATTTGCCTTCTCCAGTTCACACGACGCCGCGCAAGACCCCCAGGAGTTTCTTCGTGGCCGTCTCCTGTTCGCCTATTCGTGTTTTATTCTTTTGTCTGGCGACGCGGTGGTACTCGCCGGCAATGGAGAGCAAGCGACAAAGCAAGGGACCGCATCCGCCACCACCACAGGCAACTCAGCTGCCCATCGTAGAGAGAGTGATGCTGTTGGGCCGTCCTCACAGTCTTTGCTTACAACCAAACGCATCCAGCTAGAGAGTCTCAGTTTCCTCGCGCATCAAATTAGGCTAGAGTTCGACGACTTAACGAGTCCTCGTTCCGTTGCACTGACAACGTGTGTGCACTGCATCGCCTCACTTGCCCCTTTCGCGCAGGAGAGCCACGAGGTGTCTTCCGGAGTGATAGCTTTAATTTGTTTCCTGGTGAGTTCGACAGATCCGCGGCTACGTCTGACAGCGGTGGTCTTAGTGCATGACACGTGCGCCGCTATCGCCAACGAGCAACTGAAGGTGGCTGTTCTCCTTGAGCCGCTGCAGCCCCTGTTAGAGGACCCGGAGCCTCTCGTGCGGGAGGCTGCGTTGGCGGGCGTCCTGTCCGTCGCCGTCGCTCTGACGGAGCCGCGGGCGCAGGAAAAAACGATTCAGCCCGTCTTGCGTGTGGCGGACGCGGCTGGCAGCACCTCGCGTTTCACCCGGTGCTTCTTGGTGCAGTGGGATCAACTCATGCAGCGCATGCCTGCCGAACCGCGCGAAGCGCTGCTGTACCCACAGCTGGCGGTGCTGATGGACCAGCTGGCAGAGCAATTTGTGGCGCGTGCTTCTCGGGAAGGGATGACGCCGCTTCAAGCAAGTTTCACCAACGCAGAGGACAAGGGTGCGACGCGTACTGTGCTACCGCGCGAGTCGCAGGACAATTCGGTAGAGCAGTGGGAGAGCACGATGCTGATTCTGCAGACCCTCCTGCAGAATATACTGCGATGCGCGGTGGTCACACCGACGCTGGTGTCGCGGTATCTACTACCAGGGGTTCAGCAGCTGGCAAGTGAGGGGGTTTTGTCTGCGTGCAGTTCCAGTGTACGCACGCGGTGGAGTCGACTGCTGAAAAGCTATTTGATGTTTTCAGAGAGCAACGCCGGCCGGGTCTCCACTTTTACAGGCACCCCGCAAGGGGGAAACTTGCTGGACCGTGTGAAGGATGAGCTGAAGAGGCGGTTTTGACCCTACGGGGGACGCGAGGGCACGCCCTCACCCGCTTCAATTCTTTCTTCATTTCTGGGAAACATCATCTTTCGTGTTGCTCTTCTGTAAGCAGCTCTTCGTCAAACAGCCGTGACTGAAGTACGCAGTGTTTTCTTCTCCCCTCCCTTATTGAGCTCATTAAATCGCTCTACTGATGAAAATATCGAAGGCGGAGGACACTCATGCACTATTCCCCCCTTCCTAAAAAAAAAAAGAAAGTTTTTTTTCATCTGCGTTACCGCGATCGTGCCACTCGGAGTGAAACAGTTTCTGTCCCACATGACTCGCCAACGTTCCTGACTGCTGCATCTTATTTGTGTAGTGTTTGGTGCAGCTGGAAGCCACTTCATGCGTATGAATTCGCTTTTCCCTCATTTATTTCCACGTCGTCTTCGGAGATCTTTCTTCGGAGGCCGCATGCTGAAGGGTGCGGCTAAACAGACACATACACAACAGAAATCCTATCCCATGCCACATAGAACGTCAACTATATATTAAGTAGTGCCCCCCACTCGCATATGTATCGTTGTGCACGGGAGATTCGGCATTTGCACGCAGCTACAGCATGGTAGCTTCTGGATGCATGAACTTACAAACGAAAGAAGAACTCCTCTCTCACTGAGCGCTTCTGTTGCTTGCGTCTCTTTAATTGCGAAATTTCCTTTGCGCCGGTCTAGTCGGCAACACTCGGCAATGAAACGATCTTTTTTGTATTCTCCCCAGCACAGCACACAGACACACACACACACAGGTCTATCTATGTATCGTATATTAGCCTCCATTAGCACAGCTGCGTTTGATTTCCTTTGATTTCCATATTCTAAAAAAACAAAAATGTTCATCATCAGCTGGAATGTGGCGGGGTGGTCGTCGACCTCGCAAGCCATCCGCGAGAGCTACGGCAGCCTCCACGACTTTTTCGCTTGCACCAGTGCGGACATCATCTGTCTGCAGGAGTGCAAAGGCACGCTGGCGAAGCTGAACGCCTCGCCGGTGGACATGGGTGCCAGCGACCCTCCGGTGAATCGACGGCCTGCCGTCTGCCCACTCGCGCGTCTCACTACGCACACAGATCAGCAGCGCGTCGCATCTCCTACTTCTTCGAAGAAAGCGCTTGGCGGCGGCGGCGGCGTGAATGATGGCATTGAAGGCTGGGAGTCTTTTTGGTCCTTCAGCGGCAAGCAACACCGTGGCTTCAACGGTGTTGTTACGTTTGCGCGCAAAGGCCTGACATGGCGCTGTGACAATCAGCCTTTTGTGGAGGAGGAGTTCAATGAGGAGGGCCGCGTGGTCGTTACCTACCACAGCGCATTCGTGCTGGTGAACGTGTACGTGCCCAACGCACGTGGCGGGGCCCGGCATACCTACAAGTTCAACTTCTTGCGCGCGTTAGAGAAGACGATGGAGAAGCTGCGCTGCGAAACGAAGAAGCCCGTCATGCTAGTGGGAGACTTGAACATGACGTATAGGGCATTCGACGGGGCATGGTCTCTGCGGCGCATTCACCTTGGCACACTGCTGCAGCTGGAGGACTTCGCGGCGGAGAAGGCAGATGCGGAATGGGTGGCAGCACTGCCCCATCTGCCGAAAGCTGCCTTGCAGCGCGTTATCAACATGATCGCAAACTCTTTGTGCGCGCGAGTGTTGGATTTGACAGGCGTTAGTGGCGAGGCCAGGGACGCACCGAGGGAGGCTTCCAGTGTACCCCCGCCGTCGTACTCGCCGGAATCTACGCCAGCGCTAAGCACCCCGAGTGTGGTTTCGGTGGATGCTGAACTCGTCGTGGAGGGCGACGTCATCAACAAGGCCGCTCTTCAGCGTCTCGGTGCTGCTTTGCGAAGGGACGGTGCGACTGGAAGCGGCGGGAGTGGCGTACGAATGACGCAGATGTACGAGGCCCCTCCTCTGCCGCTGCGCGTGCTGCACGAAGTGGGCTTCCGATGCGTGTATGCGTCGGACTTCGTGAAGAGCTTTTCTTGTGCGCATAACAACGAGCTGTATGCGGTGGTGCGCTACTGCGGTCTTTCACCGCATTCTGACGCATCGGCGGACTTTATGAGCAGACTGCTGCACCTTCCCTTGCTGAGATCATCTGCGTCCGTCTTAGCAAATCGACTGCCATGGGATGCACCTGCATCGCCTCACGGCCCCGGGAGTAGGCCGGGCATCACGGACTACTCACAGACGCGTATGTTCGACTCGTTTCTACTCACTGACGATATTCTCTGCATCCACAGCAGCAACTGTAGTGACGGCAGCGGAAACGACACAGCGCTGGACGTGGCACTCATGGAGGAGGTGGAGCAGCCGCAACTGCAGCCGTACTGCCCGTGCCCGTACACCGTCTGGGATCAGTCACGCAACCGCCGCCTTGAAAATGTCGGCACGCGGCTAGACTACATCATCGTTGATGCGGCGCTGCTACCCGCCGTGGAGTGTCGCCGTGAAGGAGCCAACAATGTTTTTCCGTCCACTGAGTCCACACGCGCCAGTCGTACTGAGTTTTTCAGCGAGGTGCAGGGCTCACAGTTCCGCGATGGGATGCAGCGAGCTATGGCAGGCGGCGCCTACCCGCCTGCTCCCTTTGATGGGTCGGGCATGCCGGCGCTGGCGGAGCGGGCGAGGGAGCTGTGCTGCGCGGGTCTGCCGGCGACTGGTCTTTTTGTGACGCCTCCGCAATTTAGCGATCATATTGGCGTGGGGCTGGTGCTGAATTTGGGCCGCCTCGGTGGCTGCGGCGAGCTGTTGCAGCGCCCTGCCAGGCTGACAGAGGATCACAAGTGCATGTACCGTCCTCCGGTCGGGCTGCACACTTTTTTCGCCGCGGCTGCGGCCAAGAAGTCATCGATGACTGATGTAACGGTGACTGCCCCGACAGCGCCTCGTGCGTCCGAGACTGGGCAGAAGCGCAGTGCAGACAAGGACATAAAGGGGAAGTTAGATACCAGCAGCAGTAGCACTCCACAGGAGTCTGCAAAACCGCTAAAGGCTGCGCGCACAGAGACGAAGGCGACACCCTGGCCAACCACGGCGGCGATGGAAGCTGAAGTTGTGGACGTGGACGAGCTATAAAGCAAGAGCGAAGCGTACCGACAAAAAGCTGCCGGGAGTCCTGCATGAGGGCCACGCTAAAGAAGACGATCGATGTCTTCAGAGTAACCGAGGATAGGGGTGGGTAAAGGGTGGGGCTCGCTTCTACGATCTTGATAGCGGCACGCTTGAGACTGTTGCCCCTCTCCTCTTAACACCAACAACCGAGCAACGCAAAAGCAACAACAGCAACAAAGCATAAAGTGTGTGTGTGTGTGTGCGCGCCTTTGATGCTTTTTTTTTTTTTGCTGTTTTACGCGGCCTTACAGTTTTGTGCTTCACTATGCAGGCATCAACAAGGTGAAGGTGCCGATGCCCCTACTTGAACTTCTTGTTCATGGGCCTATCTTTGCTTTCTCAAAATTTGCAGGCAATTCTATCCCCCTCTCTCGCTTTCTGCGCTCCTATACTCTGTCTACCCATGCATATGCAACACAAGCTCTTTTTTTTCCCCTTTACCTTCTCGTTGAAGGGATCTTTTCTTTAGTGTGCACAGCTGAATACGTTGGTGTGCCGATCTATTTTTTTTTCTTTTGTTTCTCAAGCTTACGGAGGACGCAACGGCTAATAGGAGCACTCGTGCCAACCTCGCTGTGAACTTTGGGCAGTTCCTTTGCTAGCAGTAGGTTTTGGGGCTCGTTGCGCTTCTCTTTTTCTTTTCGGTACCATCGGTGAGGGTGTTGTGGTCCACTGCTCCCCTTTTTTTTTTTCTCTTCTGCCCCTCTACCCCTTTATCCTGGTGAACCCTGCAACGCTGTCGCTGCTGACTGACAAGAAAATCACTGACACGCTTTTGCATGCTCGTTGTGGGCTGCGGCTAAAAAGAAAAGAAAGGCTTCTTCCCTCTTTTTTTTTTTAAATACTCTGCTCGAATTCGAGTGTCTTTCCAATCTTTCTTATTCGTAGTGCACTTAAGGCTGATCATCAATGAACGGCGCTGCGTTGTATGAGCAGGCGACCTTCGTGACGGAGCGTGCGTGGGAGTACGCAAGCAGCACCACCTCCGTATTCAACAGGGCCCGCTCCCTCATTGCAGGCGATGCGCAATTCTTTTCGGTAGCCCCCAAGGTCGACGACCTGCGGCGCAGTCTGAACTCTGAGGCGCTGCACGACAAGCGGGATGCCATGAAGCGCATTGTGGCGCAAATGTGCAAGGGCAGCGACATGCGCCACTTTTTTACCGATGTGGTCAAAAACATTCACGTGCCGTCAATTGAGCTGCGAAAACTGATTTATCTCTTCATCGTCTACTACGCCGAAGACTGCCCAGATGAGACGCTCTTGTCCATCTCGGCCTTCCAGAAGGACCTCGTGGACCCCAGCATGCACGTGCGCGCCTTGGCGCTTCGCATGCTCGCGGCTCTACACATCCCGGCTATTCAGCCGGTCGTGATGGTGGCCGTGCGGAAATGCGCGGAGGACTTCGCACCGGTGGTGCGCAAGACGGCGGCGCTGGCACTCGTGCAGATGCGCAGCGTCGCCAGCCACGACCTCGATCACGACGGCATCCACAAGCTGCTGCGCACCCTCCTATCGGATCGAAACCCTGACGTGGTGGGCGCGGCCGCCATGGCCTTTACGGTGGTGTGCCCCACGAAATGGGAGCTCCTGCATCCCGTCTATCGTCGCCTGTGCCGAATTCTTGCCCAGTGTGAAGAGTGGGGACAGGTGGTGCTGCTGCGCCTACTTCTGCGCTATGCGCGACTGCATTTTGTCGATCCCAGTGGGCCCTTTGCAGGGAAGGGAAAGGCAGAGCGGAGCTCAGACGACGAGAGTGACGCCTCACATGCCGAGGATGAGGAGGATGATGATGCCACTTCGTCTTCCTCCTCATCTTTTGATGAGCAGCTGGGCTTGGGGAGAGGGACCTACAAGGTCGCTTCGGACGCAGACAGGGACATCGATGCCGATCTGCTGCTTCTGTTGAATTCGGCCCGCCCGCTTCTGCGCAGCATGAACAGTGCGGTGGTCGTGGCGACCATCGCCCTGTACACGCACTGCGGGACACTGCGGTTCCGCGAGGCCTGTGCGAAGCCGGCGATGCGGTTGCTGAACACCTGTGTGGAGGGCCACATTGCTATTTTGAATGTTATCTACACGCTACTGCCTCTTCACGACGGCGCTTTCAGGCCCTACTACAAAAGTTTTTTTCTGCTCCCATTCGATGCGGCCGATGTGCGCCGTCTGAAGCTGCGCATTCTCGCTCGGCTTGTCACGCCAGCGATAGCGGAGGAAGTTTTCAGGGAATTCCGCTCCTATGTGCGCCAGTGGAATGACGTTGCGGTGGTGGAGGCGATTCAGGGTCTGGGGCTTGTGGTGCAGCAGCACCCGCCTTTTTCCACCCACACCATTCGCCTCATTGCACCACTGCTCTCCTGCGCCACCTGCGCACCCGCCGTTGTGGCGGAAGCTGTAACGGTGCTGCGCGTGCTCGTCTTGCAAGGTACCGATCCTGTGCGCATCTCCCGGCTTGTCTGCCGCCTGACGTTGGCGATCATCGAGGAGCGTATCACCGAGCCATCAGCCGTCGCCACCATTCTGTGGCTGGCGGGCGAGAACATCTCCAAGCATGCGTCAATGGCCGCCGCCGCGCCGGACTGCTTCCGTGTGTTCGCAAAGCGCTTCGGCTCACTTGCGCCAGAGGTGAAGCGGCAGGTGCTGATGCTGGGCTGTAAGGTCTGGGTGCACCTCCAAGGTAGCAGCGAGCAGGCGGAGCGCTTCAAGAAGGTATACTTTTACGTGGCAGAGCTGGCGAAGTACGATGACGACTACAGCATCCGCGATGAAGAACGCCTGGTAGAGGCCACATTTGATCGGCAGAGCGACGTCTTCACGGCTGTGAGGACAGCCTTACTGCGGGACAAGCCGCTGCCCGACGTCATCGACCCGTACGCGGAGCGGGCCCACTGCGAGCTGGGAACGTACTCGCAGCTGCTTGGGCCACTAGTGCGGGGCTATCACCCGCTGCCGGCATGGTCCACAGTGCCATCCAGCCCGACGCTTCGACGCTCCGTGGAGGAGATCAGCGCAGCGGCGGCCGCAGTCACCGTCTTCGAGTCCACCTCAGAGGAGGACGAAGGGAGCGGAACCGATGACAGCTACACCGGCAGCAGCAGCAGCATGAGAAGTAGTGGGGCTGACGACTCAGAAGCTAGCTGCAGCACCACCTCTTCTGCTTCTACCTCGGGATCGTACGAGTCGAGATGCAGTGAACAGAGGGACGCCAGCGACAGCGACGACGACGAGTATGCTCACGCTATCTCGGAAAGTACGGCGGCCGCGCTTTCCAAACCCCACAAAAAACATCACACTGATGAAAGGAAAGGAGTGGGTAGTGCCGCAGCTGCAGCAGCGCCGCCGAAGATAACAGTACGGGTGACGATGCAGTCTTCTCCCACCCCTGCTGCAGCTGCACCGATCTCGGCCACTGCGGTGGAGAGGAGGGGTGGGTCAGCTACGCTAGGAACGGCAGCGGAGAGAGCGATGACTGATCGTGCGCAAAACATCGCTGATGAGCTCGCAGCGAACTTTGGTGGCGACGCTGTAAAGGATGTGGCGGCGCCGGCTACGGAGTAAGCGCTAGGGAATGAATACCACCTTTTTTTTTCCACAGAAACTCGCCCAACCAGCCATTCTTCTACGGTGCTCGATACTGCCAAGGGAAGGAGGATCGCTTCTTTGAGAAAAAGAGATGGCGTATACGTGTGTGGCGGATAAAGGATTAACACAACAATAGCATAACATACATGAGCACACGCTGATGAATTCAGCTTCCTGAATTCATTGGTATCTAAGAGCCTCAATGGGCGAGGGCGTAGCCTTTATTTGATTAATGAGGATGCCCCATCTTTATTTTGTTTGTGGCTTTACCATGATGAAAGCCGATGATGTCTTGAAGGAGTCCGACATGCGTATTTGCACCGATGCCGTTTATGCGTAATGAAGGATCTTTCTTGCACATTTGTTGGGTAGTGCTTTTGCTCGGTTGCCACTTCTTTGCGTTCTTTATCTCTTACCTCCAATTCTCTCTTCGCAAATCGTGGTGCATCTGTTGATGGACTTTTATGTTCTATGCACTGCCCATTGCCGCTCCGTCTGGTCAACATTACCGTTCACACTAACGCATTTGCAACCCCCCTGAACGTATATGCTAATTCGCTCTCATGCTACTGCGATGGCACAGCAAAATTTATTCTCACAAAAAAAAATAAAAAACATTTACCGTTCGTGATCGAATAAACAATAAAAAAAAAAAGACGCAAAGAAAAGTACGAAGAAGTGTGCCCTACACATCGTTGATTCTGTTGTAAGATGTGTTCTAACCACTCTGCCTTTTCCTTCTTGCTTTTCTTTGAAACAGTGCACTGAGCTGCAGCTGGCACAACCCACCTCGTTCCACAGAGGAGTTTTGAACATCCCTGTCTATTTTAACCAAAAAAAAAAAAATACCTTAGGTAGACTATTTGTATTAGGGCATGCACTTCTGTTGTTGACTCCGCCTTTTTTTACAAACACTTTCTCATATTCTCCCGGTAACAAACTGCGCTCTATGCCCTTCTCTTCAGCGAACAGGCTACTCCACAAGAAAAAAAACGGTTGGGAAGCACGCAGCTGAAGTCTTCCTTCACCATACTATTTACTTTCCTTTTTTTTTTTTGCGTTTCTCTGCAGCCGCACCTCAGTTGTTGTTTTTTTTTCTATTTTTTTTTTTAGAGTGTGTGCTATTTTATTGCTAAGTGAAGGTTTCTCTCGTTGGAGAGTTGCGTCTTCTCGCTTTTCGTGTCGCTCTACTTGGGCGCGGTAAGTCGTTGTCTCCATTTTCCAATTGTCTCTCTGCGGCTGAGTGGACTTGACTAGCCGAAGTTTACCTGCATTTATAAACGTCAAAATAAGAATCGACTAAAGGGTGAGTGCGACATCACCAATGTCTGTTCTGGACGACATCGTCGATGTTCCCATGAGCATCACTGGGGAGATGTGGCTCTGTGCGGATAGCGGACAACCCATCACATCAGGGGCTGGCCGAGGAACGAAGCACTTCATCAGAATAGAAAACCACTGCATAATCGCATACACGTCTCGCAAAGAGCAAGCCAACCCGGTGAAAGAAATACAATTTCGCAGCATGAAGCGAGCAACATGGTTCATCCATCAATCCAAGCCATCAGTGTTGGAGACCAAAACTAGAGTAAAGGCAGTGGTAGCCCGTCGCGGCGCTGCGAAGGAATCATCACAGACTCCTTATTACTATCTTGTTCTAGAGTTTGTGCGTGATGCTGCCATTCCAGCTAATGCAAGCCTCAGCAAACGCGAGCACATCGTGCTGTGCACTGACGACAAGCAAGACTTTGACATTTGGAAGAAGTTCACCAACCTGTACGAGAGTGCGCCTGTTCCCGGGGTGACGAGGAAATCTCAGCCGCTGGAAGCAACGGCGCAGCCAGTTGGGGAGGTTGTAACCGTTGATGCGGAAGAGCAAGCAACGCTCTCCAGCGATGGCGACTGCAGCGAGCAGTACGGCAGACGGGCTCTGGAGCTGTGGCGCAATCGCTGTGTGGCGCTGCTTAACGACTTCGCGCACCTGTCTGACCCGTCGCTGCAGGTTAAGAGCGGCGAGCAATTCGAGGACATCAACGGCCGGACTGGCCTGGATTGGGATGCCCGCGCCGAGGCGGTTGTGCGTGCCGTGGAGAGGGACATGCGCCCCGCGCTGAAAACCTTGCCCCTTTCCTCAAACGACGATCTCGCGTGGCCGTACCTCTCAGCTGTCACGACTGCCGCCACCTCGGTTGCTGAGTTAGCCGGCAGAGGCGTTACTGTTGACGAAATGCGGTCCCAGATGAGCCATTACAAGGTGGAAATGGAGCAGTTTCAGTCTGCTGCTGCTGAGTTGGGCGCGTATATAGAAGGCAGAGCGGTGTCTCCGCAGTCCATGTCGCCCGACGCGCTTCGAGGCTACTTGGCACGGGTTCAGCACTATGCACAATCAAGGAGCTCACAATCCGTAGCCCCAAAGTCAGACATCGGGCCATCAATGTCCTCAGCGACTGCTAGTTTAACCGCGTGGTCGCCATTGGACGATGAACTTGAGCGCGCATGTCGAACAGCAGTGCAGGAGTTTACGGACCGCATCAACAACAGTTCACTAGTCCTCGAGGAGGAGTCAAGTCGGCAGAAGGCAGTCCGACAAGAACGAGCCCCACTACCGCAGCGAGTGGACTTAGTCATTACAGTGCTCCTCGATGAGCTTGCCCGCGCGCGCGACACCACCGAGAAACTGAAGGCGGCTCTTGATAGATCGACCTTATCCTCATATCCTCCCCCTATCCTTTCCTTAGAAGTGAATGAGCTACGGAAAACGCTGAACAGGAAGGAGTTAGAACTCGAGACGCTGCAGCAGCAGCAGTTCGACGAAAGTCGTCGTACAAGGAACATTTCGCGGTGGTTCGAAACAGCGGTGCTGCTTTACGCCGAGGCGGCGCAGGAAATGATTCGATCACAATACCGCGAGTATATGTCACTGCGTAGCCTGTTTCTTAGCGCTATATGGGGTGAAGTAATACCAGACAGCACAACTGCCGTGGACACCGCTTCTCACGTGGTTGGCTCACCCTCAGAAGGGGGCGCTGAAGGTAGACGTAGCGAACTCGCGGTGATCTCGAGAGCCTCTAGTAAGCTTGTTGTGTCAGCCGCTCACTTGGAAGCGGTCGTGGCCCTCGAAAGAGAACGAGAAGCCGCGAAAGGCAAGCAGCATCAGCTTGAAGCTGTGATTACCGAACTAGACGCACTTCGCCAAGAAAGAGACGAGGAGGTTTCAAACCTGAAAACGAATTTTTTGGCTGCCAAAGAGGCATGGGCAAAGGACGTCGCGGTGCTGCAGGCAAAGCTCGCTTCCCTGCAATCTTCGATCCCGCATAGGAGTGCACTGCCCCTTGACTCGAATCCCGATTCCACCGAGGTGGCTGGATCTGCTCCACTGACAACGACGAGCACCGCACTCACTACATTTGCCGTGCATGGGGAAGTTACCGCAAAGCACAAACTGCCACACATACCGTACTATTCCCCAGCTCCTGCAATGTTCTCGATAGGACAGGAAGCCTTAGCACAACTCGCGGCCAACATGGCGGTGGCCTCAAACGAATCCAATGTAGACGCTGGTGTCCTGTCGCAACGTTTCCAGGCCTTCTACGAATGGGCCAACAGCACCATCCCTCCGCTCACTGAGAGATCTACTTATGAAGTCTCACTCCTTGAAATGATCACCGGTGTTGTAAACAACTCGTACGCTGCTATACAGCACACTTCCAGCATCCTCGACCACCCATCGTCCACATCTGATGAGGGGTTAAGGGATCTTCTTTCAAGATACCAACATGAGTCCACCCTTTTTACACGCCTTTGCGACATCATTCAGATGAGGCTCCTCGTACCCGCTGCTCAGGCGCCCAGATACAACAGCGACTGCCAGGGCAACGTCGATCCTCCGATCGAAGAAAAAATACCGCAGTTAACATTTCCCATTACGCAGAGCGATCTGGATAAGCTCGATGCATACTTCACAGAAATGCAAAACCATCTTCAGGCATACCGCCTCATACGCTCCCATTCCAATAAAGAACATTCATCGTCCTCTACAGAGCACCTTCAAGCCACGTCAGAGCACCGCGACGCAAATATTGAACACACCACTTCCCAAGAATTTAAGCTCCAGCGCCAACAAAACCTCTTGATATACGAAACAAGACTACAACATTACAACACCGTCTTCGAAACAGTGTTGGCCGCGCTTGGCGTGGACGCCGGTGCGGAGGAGCCGATGAGTGCCGCCGTTGAGCGCGCCGCTGAGGAGGCCGCGGGGCGCGCGCGCGAGCTGGAGGCGTCGATCGAGGCGGG
>LJSK01000229.1:0-31720 GCA_001299535.1 Leptomonas seymouri
CCGCGGCGTCACGCCGCTGCCCACACCGCCGAGCGCGTTCACGTCCGCGCCCATCATCGTGTACGTCTTCCCGCTGCCCGTCTGCCCGTACGCAAACAGGCACGAGTTGAACCCGTCGAACGCGTGCCGCACAAGCGGCGACCCGATGGCCTGGAACACGTCCGCCTGCGTCGCAGGGCTGCCACCAGCCGCATCGGGCTTGTCCACAGACCAGAACACGTGGTCGAATTGGAATTCCTGCGTCGATTTCCGGTTGCCGATGTTTCCTTCAGCTTTCGCATCATGGCAGTTGCTGATGCCTACTGGCGTGACCGTAACTACAGCACTTGCGGCGCTTGCGGCTACGGTGATGGAACCGCCTTCGACGGCGCTCTGTTCTCGTGGATCGAGAGGGCGGACACGTACGGAGACGCGAACCCGCTCCGCCTCACGTTTGGTGGTGGAGGACCGAAGCATGGTGATGCACTGCGCTCTCTGTGGCGAGGGGAATCTCAGCTGTTTCAGTGGAGGTGCTCGTCACGAGATGCCGAAGAGCACAGATGAAGGAGAAGGATGCTGTTGTGCAGGAACAAGCAGTTTCACATGAAACACAGGACTGAAGGCGTAACCGCGTGGTCTGCGGCGCAGGGCTGAAGCGGGTAGTTGGACGTGGACGCACAAAAGACAAAGTAGAAGGAGTGCAGCCAAGAGCGGGTAGGCCGGCGGCGGTGGCGGAGCACAGCAGGGCGTTTTGAAATGTGTTGTTGTATCGCGACTTGCCAAGTTGCAAGTGCTTTGAAGGAGATGTCTCCGGGGGTGGGGGAACTGCAAAGGCAGCGGTGTTCATCCAAGGGGGGGGGCGCATGTGCCTAAGGAAGAGGCGACGCGTTTGCAGTACCGTAAAGACGGCAGAGAAACTCCAGAAAGGACAAGATTGTAGGTGAGTTGAAAGCGTGGAAGACGAACAACGGGAGCTGTTGGGTCTGCAGTCCCGCGGCACCCCGAAGATCTATCTCTTCTTCCCCCTCTTTTGAAAGACATCAGCTTCGGAAAACGAAAGAGTGGGGGTTTCCTTTGTTGAGAGCATTGTCATTGCCTTTGGACGGCCTTCAGATTTGTGATGTCGTCCGTTAGCGATACTCCTGTCTGTTTTCCTCAGATCAGTCGGCGGTGTACTGTACTGCGCAACGCACCGCGCTGCCGTGCTTCTCTTTACGCACGAGGCAATGAAGCAATGCACTGCATCGAGTGTAAGTTGTTGGTGCTCACTAATGCGTTGATGTCGCTGACATCTGTGAAACACAGAGTCGTGCCTCTCCTGTTTAGGAGATCCGTGCCTCTCTACTCTCTGCCCGCCCAGTGTTGCACCGGACTCGCGCTGTGCTTCACAGCTGCAGGTAAACGGCTCCGCAGAGAACCAAGACACTACGTCAGATGATCCGCCAAGTAAGTAGGCAGTCGTCACGCGAGTTGGTGTCACCGAGACGCGGTCGCGTAGTGTGCAAGGACGTCATATACGGCGTCCTCCACTGTCTCCTCGGCGGCGGCGTCGAGGACGCCTTCTGTCTCCGTCTTTTTGATGAGCACCAGTTGCTGGAAGAGCTCCAGCAACTCAGGATGAACTGGGCGGGCATGGCGCGCATCCGGCACGTGTTTCGCGTTTGCCTCTGCATGCTCTCGCTCATCCAGATGATCACTGTCCGTAGGAAGCAAGCAATGGATATTCTGAAGCAGCGCGTCGAGAGAAAGCGGCCCCAGCAGGTGTCCGCGTCGTCGGTTCGATACGCGTGTCCTGACTCGTTGTATGTCGCCTTGGCTATCAGGAGACGAGAGGGTTCGCGCCAGATGTACATCGAAAGGCGAAGGGGAGAGCTCCGCCAGCGCTGCCATAGACGCCTGTCTCGCTATCTCTGCCGCAAAGGGGCTGCTGACGGGGGCGCCAATTCGAGACTCTTGAAGAATAAAGGAGCCGAGAAGCTGCAATGGAACGCGCAAGGTGTACGGCGGCGTGGCGGTCGCGCTGAGAGACGCTGCGGATGAGACCGTGGAACTAGGCTGGCATTCCACCTCGCTGGCATTTTGGCTATCGATTGCCAAGGTGGTGCTAGAGGTCGACTCGATCGCTGTTCGATCCTCAGAAGCCTCCTCCCCCTTAGCGGCTTTTGTTTTCAAGTCGGTTGGCAACGATGTCGCTTCCGCGTCGGCGAAGTCCGCCGTAGCAGCCTTCGCCCCTCTCTCCGCTTTCTGTGGAAAGTCGAGCCACTCTTGCCATGCGTGCAGCGGCGCCGCACGTGCATCCGCACCCGCCACGTTGGGTGCCCCGAGTGGCTTGAAGAGCAATACCCCGGCTTCCTGATTCGTGGCGTTGCGCCGCTCGTTGTGGGCGGTACCCTCCGCCAGCCACGCACGTAGCGTCAGCGCGGCGTGCTCCGGTGCATCGGCCACGGGGGTGAGATACGTGTGCTCGGGATGCTCCGCCAGGAAGTGCAGCACTGCCGCCAAGGCGCGGCTGTACCACTCGCGTAGCACCACCCGCTCGATCTCCCGATAGCAGTGCCGTACGTGATGATCCATAGCCTTGCCCTGCGCCTCCGCATTATCCGAGGTGGCCACCGCGCGTCGATCGTGCGGCAAAGGTGGGGTGGTGGTGGGACAGATAGTGCCACTGCCTCTTTTACTGTTTCGTGACCGTCGTAGTCCCTCCGTGCTTGACACCCTGCTACCGCCGCCGCTCGCACTCCGCAGGTTCATCTGGCTTCTTAGCAACTGCCGCTCATCCCGCCTTAACCTTCGCACCGCGTCCTGGCTGCGCTCCTCCACCGCCTGAAGCGTCCGCAGCACGCGCATCGCGTGCGCCATCGACACCACACGATCCAGCGGCAGCACCAGAAGCAGATAACGGTGCTGGTCGTCACTGTCGACTTCTTCTTCGGTTTCCCCTTCATGTCCCTCGGCAGAGGCCCCCTTTGGTTGGTGCGGCGGTCGCGCAACGTCTGCCGCCGCCACACGCAGAAAACGCACGGCACCGCCCCAGGTGCGAAGGCCGCCGCGCGTGCGCAGCCAATTGAGAAGCATGGGTGGAAGCAGAGATGATGAAGGCAGGTTGGCCCACAGCTGCCGGCTGAGCGACGCCGCAGCGAGGCGCACGGTGGCCTCCTCCTCCTGCCGCGACCACGCTTGTCCACCTCGCTCGTGGCATGTCTCCTCATCCGCACCGGCCATGCTGGACCGCGAGTGCGCATCGCCAGTGGCCGTGTGCGCTCCACCGATAAGCTCTGGCTGCTTGTCAGCTTCCCGCTGAGCCAGTGCGCCACCGCCCCGCTCGCTGAGTTGAGTGTGCATCTCCTCCACCTGTCGCATGAGTATGTACAGCCAAACAACTGCGTACTCCTCATCCGCCAAGAGCAGCGGTGGACAGGTGCGCAGGAACTGCAGCCATTCACGCAGACGTTCAAGTCGTAGCTCTCGATCGCGTAGCAGCACCGCCTCCAAGGGCCCATTGCTCTCTGCTGACAAGGAAGGGCGCTGCACAGCCGCATCGGCAGCAACGCTTCGAAGAAGCAGCGGGATCTTGGCTCTTATCGTGCTGTCTTCATCCTGCGCAGAAGGTAGACACGTCGGCCGCTTCCACCGCAGCCCAGCCGCTGTCACGGCGCGGCGCACGACTGCTGAAAGTGAAGCAACGGCGCTCAACGACGACAGCGACGAAGACGACACCGAGGCGTTCGATTCACAAGGCGTGTTGGAGAAGTTGAGGGCAGCTACAACGTCATCAATAAGCATGCCCACCTCCCCCAAGCAGCCGCACCCTTCGCGCCGAAAGGACGGGCCCGTTAGCAGCGAGCACGCATCTGACTCACCCTTCTTCGAAGCAGCGGTGGTGGGAGCGGACTCGCTTGCCCCAATCCATCGCTGAACAACTCGTGTTACATCCGCAACCATAGCAGATGCGGCAGCGGTCGAAGGAGAGTGCGATGACGAAAGAGCACGCGCATACGTGTCATCGAGATCATTCACTATCGCAGCAGTTGCAGTGGCTGAAGCGGTTAATGCTGCTGCCGCACCGCTGCTGTGTTGAGGCAGCTGCGCTGCACCGTCCGTGCAGCCCCACCGCGCTTTCATCGCTGCAGCGAGTACCAGCTGGCGGGCAACGCCGCGCTCGGTGCGGCATAGCACCAGATTAAACCAGTCGAACGCCTCCTCGCTTGTGAGAAAGACCGAGGAGAAGGCACAGTGCTGATGTGCGAGTTGGGTGACGGCACCTGCCCTCAGGGTCGGGGTACTGACTTCAAGCAAGCCTTCACCGTTTGCGTCACAAGAAGCCCTGGTGCACGTTGAAGGGCGAGTCACCAAAACTGCAGCCCAGGCCTCCGCACACCGGGCGTGACACGCAGCGAGGCAGTCCAGCGCCGTGTCGTGAGCAGCGACAGGATGCAGCCACTGTCGGACTAAAGCGGTGGCAGCAGAGGTGACAGCAGAGTGCCACTGCACCCAGCGATGAACGGAAGAATCGGATGTGTGTGGAGCAGAGCCGTAAATCCGCTGCGACCACTCCTCTGGGCTCAGCTGGCCTTCACCTACCCCTGGCACGGCTTCGCTAGCGGCCGTGACGGCTGCTAACCGCTTTGGCCGATCGCCGTTTACTGCCCTGTCCTTGTCGCTGAAGCCCCTCGGAGCGCAAAACACTTTGCACCACATGGAAAGTGCATCGCGTGTGTGCGGCAGACGAGTGGGCGCGTGCGGGGACTCAAAGAACGCACTCAGCAGGGAGCGGCACGAGGCACACCCAGCACTACCAGCTGCTGCCCCCTCTGCATACTTCAGCGTCAGCACGTGCGCGGCATCGAGGGGAGTCCCCTCCTGCGCAGCTGGCGGCATACGAGGCCACAGATGTTGCACCACGGTGCACACGGCCGACCACGACGGTGCCCGTCGCACTGCTCGCGTGAAAAGGCACAGGAGAGCCGCTCGCTGCGGCAACGTCACGTTATCGGGGATTGCTGCTGCATCCCGCGTGTGGAGAGTTGCAGTAGGGGTTGCAGGCAGAGGGAGGAGACGTTCAAGCCAAAGGCACAGATCAGCATACGGGGCATAACGAGTAGCGGTGCGCACAAGCTGAAGAAGCGCCTCGTAATCGGTCGCTCTCGCCACATCACTGTGCTCCATCACGGCGTGTTCCCCCTTGGAAGTAGACCCGGCAGCGTGGAGGCTGCTCAGACTGCGATCTGCTCTCACCACGTTCATGGCATTCCATGCGAAGTGTACCACGTCCAGTGTTAAACGAGTAAGCTCCGCGGTGGACAGAGTGGCACCGTTCGACACAGCCTCTCCTTGCTCGCCGCTGTGTTCAGCGAGTGCAGATAAGGATCCGACGTGCGCGAGGGAGCGCACCATCGCAACCGCCGCATCTGCAGCCGCGTCAGAAGCTGTCACCGAGGAAGAAGACGGAACAGTGCTTGCGGTGGTCTGGTCAACGACTACGGGTGTGCCCCCACCAGGCTCGCTGCCACTCCGAGGAAACTCATCGTCCGCACTGGTGCCGCCAACACGCGCCGCCCCTCTCGTCGTTGCCACTGCTGGCGCTGTCGGCCAACGGGCATGGTGTGTCTCCCATGCGTTTATCAACGTCTGAAGCAAAACGGTGAAATCAGGTTTCTGGCGGGCAGCGGATTCCAGCAGCACCGTCGCGGTTTCCCCGTCCAGCCACTGCTTCTGATGTCCTGCGCCACTGACAGAAGCGACGTGGTGCAATTGAGCAGGCTTGGAGGCAGGCTGCTCGCCCGGCGCCATGTTCCGCCGTTCCCTTGCAGCGCCCCCACCGCTGCCTTTCGGAGGCCCCGAATTGCGGTTGAAGCGGTCCGACAGGGCATCGAGGTAATCCCGAGCGACACCGTATTGCTGCAAGCGATGAAGAGTTCGCAGAGCAGCCCACCGCTGACGAAGCTGCGATGCAGACGGTGGCGCTGTCGGCGAGGTGGATGCCGCTGCGTGCAACACCTCACCCAGCCCCAAGTGCAGCACCGTCTCAACACTGAGGAGACGGCTCAGCTCCACCGCAGAGCTGCTTGGCAGACGCCCTCGACCAGCATCGAATTCGTCGCGTTCAGCCCGGGGTTTCGACGCTGGAGAAGATGAAGGGGGGGAATCAGGAAGACTGCTTTGAAAAGCCGCTGCAAGAGCGTAGTGAAGAGGTTCTAGGGCAGTGTGGTGTGAAGCAGCGTAGGCCAGGAAGCGAAGCGGCAGTGTGTCTGCAGACGAGGCCAAGCTGGAGGGAGTGCACGCCCTGGTGGAGCAGCGGCTTCGTGCTGGAACTCTTGTGGTGGGTTGCTTGAACTCATCAACTGGGAGATCGCTTTCGTTTTCATTGGCGATCGACGATGCCGTGTTGTGCTCACCGTCTCGCTCAGCTGCCCCGTTTTGCATGGCCACCTCTTGCTTCGCGTTTCGCCGCAGCGTTGCGTAGAGCAAAAGAATCGCTTCGAGCGGTACAGCAGCCTCCGCCTTCACCGGATGAGATTTTTCTTCGCGCCGTAAATGGTTCTTGCCGCGCTCCACCAGTTCCACAAAGCAGGCCAGTGAGGCTTGCCAGGTCAACGAAGCCCCGCTGAGCAATCGGCATACGGAGACACGCGTCGCTGGCTGCACCTTGGGGCGTGGGATGCTGCTTAACCTTTGGATTCTGTGCTGTGTGTCCCTCACTCCACCGTTCGCCGCCGTTAAAAAAAAAGACGCATTCGGCTTTGCGGCCCCCTCCAGTGGCGCTGCGTCATCCACACTTCGTTCATCGCCGCGTTGCGCCGGGGCGCCACGAACGCCTTTGGCTACATGTGTCGGCGCAGCAGCCGCGCGTCGCCGCGTCGAAGCCGCTGCGGTGACGGATGAAAGGCTAAACAGGTCAACACGCTTCCATGGGGAGGACATCGACCAAGTAGCACAGCCAAACTCAAGAGAAATGAAAAAGAAAGAATGATTGGATGGTCGACGAACAACAAACTTCAGGGGCCGCTACTGGATGCGGCGGCCTTTGCTCTACTGTCCCTCGCGCCGGTTGAACCTGAGCAACGCGGGCACCACGTTGACTCGCCTTCGATAACAGTGCACTGCACGTCTTGTCTGACAACAGGGAGCAGAAGGAGAGGGAAAAAGAAGAAGGGTGGAGTCGATAACGGCACTTCCATCCATGCGCACACAGCGTGAACCGCTCTCTTTCTCCTCTATGCGTATCACGACAAGAGCGCCTACGCTGCACGGACCTCTCGTGCTTCGCACACTGTGCCACTCTCCCCCAGCTTCTCAACTCGGTGTGGGGGGGAAGGGGGGAGGCGGCAGTCAGTTGGTGGCCAACGCTGCGGTGAGCAAAGCGGTCGCAAGTGCAAGAGGGCGAAGAAAAGCCAAGAGGGATGGACAAGAGAGAAGACAAAGCACCTCGGTGTTGTCCACCGGGGCCCACGACGTCATTTGCCACAGCACGGGCACGGCCTGCATCCAAATCACCTATGCGCACTGTCGCTCAGCCATGATCTTCCACCCCCCTAAAAAAAATGCGGTAGAGGTTTCTTTTTTATTATTCTTTCCTTCGCCGTGCAGATGCTGAGCAGCACTCACACGATCCCGTTACGGTGTCCTCAACGATTATGTGATGAAAAGGACCCTCGAAGCGTCGCACAAAGACAAACACTGGTGCGAGCAACGAAGTAACAAAGACAAATGAAGAAACACCAGCTGATAATTAAAAAAAAAGAGAGACCAGCAGCGCGTGATCGCGGCCTTGGCTGCCCGCACCAATCGAAGAAGCACGTCTCCCGCCCCCTCGTCGAATCGACGATGGTGCTCTATTTATTGGTGTTGCTGCATGTGCGCGCAGTGGATCCACTGCAGCACCAAACAACTCACTTGAAGGATTGAGCTGCACTTCCATCTTCTGCCTTCATCTTACTGCCCCTTTCTCTTGTTGTTGTGGGGTAGAATGCGCGTTGCAATCGTCAAAAGAAATCGCCGGATCATTCTAAGTGCTCTTCCCGCTCTTGGCCGCAGCCACCGGCCTACGTGTCTTTCCATCCAAGAACTTGTAGTACAGCATTTGCAGAAGAATGATGGCGTTCAGTGACGCCGCCACCCCAAATTGCACGAGCATGACACCCTTTCCCTTCTCCCATGACACGTTCAGCGCGGTCGTCATCAGGCGCGCCATGCCACCACCAAAGGCTAAAAAGAATGTCAAGAAGGACAGCTGGCCGTGGCAGCGAGTGCGGTAGTTCGCGTATATCTGCGGCACTCGACTCGACAAATTCAGCAGCACCTGGCCACTCAACATTGTCTCGTGAAGGCTGCGCGGCACGCGGCCGGAGGCAAAGGCGTAGAAGGCGAACAGCTCGGCGACGAGTGCCAGGCAGGCACCTCTTGTCTTCTTCTGCAGCTTTGCGACCAGCAGCAGCAGCCAAATGAGTTGCAGCGTAATAAGGAAGTTCTCGCCGTAGTCGCGGAAGGGCAGCCCCCGCGTCATGCCCCAACTGGTAGAGACGACGTAAGAAAAGAGCTCCACGATAATAGAAAGGAGGGAGATGCCATCTGCCTTGTTGTTCTGCAGCACCTTGAGGATCTGCGGCACCTTCAAGATGGAGGCCCCCACCACCACTGCGTAGGAGAGGCAGTTGGAGATGAGGTAGTGCAGCGTTGATTCAATCGCCATGTTTCGTTTTTCTTTCTTTTTGGTTCTGCCTTTTTCTTCTGTTGGAACTCCGGTTTAGTAAGGGGCGCGGGTAGGCGTGTGTGACGTAGGAATAGCCAAGAAGATAGACGTCAGTAGTACGCCTTGGATCAGTGAATAGAACGTTCGCAAACACTAAGCGAGCACACGTGTACACACACACACACACACGCGCGGAAAAAGAAAAGAAAAACCTTCAGATGAAATACTGTGAAAGCCGTTCGCTTCCCCTGTCGACGAGTGAGGCAAAGGGGATTCATGCGATGCAGACGGACGACACGGAGAAAGGAGGAAGAATAAGAGAAAAGAAGGGGGAATGAGAGGGCCTGAGAGAAGTACGAAAGGAAGGGGGGCGGGGCCGAGATCGCCTGCCTGCCGCCGATCTGCGGCCACCACACGTTTGTGTGTGTGTGTGTGTGTGTGTGCGTGTGAAAGCGCTGGAAAAGCAAAGGCTGTTGAAGAACAACTAACAAAAAAAAGAAAGAAACGCCCTCCAGCGTTTCAAACGACTGCTGTCGACATCTACGTGCGTGCTCGACCGTGTGAACGCTCGTTTACCTTCTCTCTCTCTTTTTCTGGGGGGTGACTTCGATGAGAGTGCAGCAGCCTATGCCCCCACCGCACCACGCACAGTACAGTAATAGTCAAAAGAAAAGCATGCATGTATGACGGGATCCCTGCGGCCGCAGAGCCTTCACCCCGGACGCTTCAGTAGTCACCGAAGTGCTCCAGCCAGTCCATCACCCGCACCGCCTTCTTCGCCGCGTTGAAGAAGTGCTTTGCACTCGTGAAGAAGTTGGGGTAATCCGGCGAGCCGCCCTCAAAGATCCCTTCATTCACCACATCTCGCATAATGCTTCCATTGTGGGGGTACACAAAGACGATCCGCAGCACGTAGTCGCTCGGGTATGCGAAGGCGCGTTTCACGAGACGAGACCACTCATGGCCGGCTTGGGTCAATGGTGCATTCACCAGCACAGCTGCCTTCTGACGGAGGCTGGCGGTGAAGAGGGCGTAGTCCGCCTCCGCCTCCGCGAGTTGCTGGGTGGATGTGTTGTTGATAGTGTTGACGCCGCTCAGCGCGTTATCCAAACTCTCGTTGTCGTTCGAAAGCGACGCTTGCCTTTCACGTTGTGTGCTGGTGGAAGTAGTTGCCGATGCACCAAATCGCGGTGTCAAGACTAGTTCGCGCTCCACGGCGTCCTCATCGTACCACAGCGGATAGGGGTACCGCGCTAGGTGCTCCGACATCGGGTCGCCTGCATCGACAAGCGTCACATGGTCGCGAATGAACCTCCACTCCGCAGCGTAGTGCCCCAGCACTTCCTTGGCAAAGTAATTGCAGCTCACACAGTCGTCTGAGCGTCCGCTCACCAGCACGATAGGCTTGCGACACACCGATGGCAGAGTAATTGGAGAAACAGTGGGATCTGTGCGGTTGATCCGCGCAGCCTCCTCGCTGCTGCTCTGCCCCGTCCCCGGTCCTTCACCAGTCGTTTGCTCATGTGCATTTGTTAAGCGCGGTAGGGCACGCGTTGTAAAGCAGCCTGCCTGACGCAACACCGCGCGCAGTTTACGCCACGGCGTCATCATCGGTTTTAAGTCCGCATCGTAGCTAAAGATCGTCTTCTCATCCGGGTAGATTCGATTCCGTTGGACGTTATGTTGAACAGCGGTGGCTGCAGCGAACACTACCCAAGGAAAGCCGCTGCCACCTCGGTTTGTGAGCGAGGTGGTTCCATGAATTGAGGAGGCCGAGGGCGGCGATGCCCCTCCCAGAGTTGATGCGGACCGCACATTGCCGAGAAGAGGGGCTAGAGAAACGATATCATTCATTCCATGATGGCAAAGAAGAAATGCAACAAGCAGAAAGCCGCACCACCACCATGCCCATCGTCGTTGATGTGGTGCGTAGCCCCGCCACAGCGCAGCACGAAGGGTCGGTGATGTCTTGGTCCAATGCCGCCGCATAAGGGAGGACTGCCGTGGAGGAAGAGAGAACGAAAAAAAGGAGAATGGGGGTGAGAGACGCGGGGTGCGAAATACAGAGCATAAATTTAAGCAGTGATAGCATACCGCGCTACACCGTTGAATACGGGCAGCTCTTCCCTTTCCCATCACCATCGCCTGCTCCCTTCCTTCAAGGAATGGCAATCGGCTTTGCAAAACAACCAGCTAAGAAGCAGTCTTGTGGACATGAAGTAGCCATGGAGAGGCAGGCAAACCATTGAGAAGGTGCAGTGAAACAGCAAAAGACAAATACGTGGCCCGGAGCGAGAAGGCGTCGCACCACAGTTACTCAAGAATCTTCATGCTTTGCTTGTGCGCGTCACAGATGCTTCCTTTCAAAAAGAAAAAATGCTCTGCTTGGCGCGTTCAGCCCAAAGAAGCGACCGCCCTGCCCTCACCCCCTCCCACACACACACACACATCCACACGCCCAATTAGATACAACAGCCCACACATTGTCTGGTTATGAAAACATGCTTTGCAGCCGATTCGTTTGCTTGATGCTTTGTTTTGTTGTTTGTTGTTGTTTTTCCGATCTTAATCGATAGCTTCTATGGCAGTTGTCGACACTCACAGCGGCTATCGTCCATCGCCCCCTCAGCACAAACACAACACAAAAGAAGTCAACAGATACATGCAGCACGCTGTCCAGAGGTAAAACAGAAAAAGGGAAAAGAAAAGAGGCAGAAGCGATTCTAAACTGTAGCCCAGTCACCGTGCACAGGTCGCAGAAGAAACAAAGGCATATAATAATAATAGTCACGTGGCGACCTCGACGTTATCACCACAACAGCAGCAGGAAAGCGCTCAACAACAATGAAAACGTAAAAAGAAAATCAACAAGCAAACAAAAAAAAGAGGTGAGAAGGAAACAAAAGTGAAGGAAATGCCGAGACCAACGAACGCGGCTACCGCTCCTCGCCGCCACCGCCCACCCCCTGCCCCTCCGTCAAGGGGCCTCCTTCTCTTCAAGGGCAGAAACCCCAAGAAGAGAAGGGGAAGCCAGTAATATATAGAGAGAGATGTATGTATGTTTATGCAGACGTCAACGCTAGGCGCCACAAGAGCACGCTAACGAGTGAAGAAAAAAATAAAAGAGAAGAACCCATCCCTCTCGCACCGCCACGGCAAAGTGACCTGCATCCATGTGAATACGCCAGACATCAGCTCCAGTAAAAGAAGATGGTATAGAGGAGTCTGGGAGCTTAAACGATAAGCAACAAAGTGAAATGCAAAGTAGCGCTGGATGGCGGCAGCAAGCAACGGTCAATCCCCCCTGCGGCTGCCTGCCACCAAAATCAAAACTCGCTGCTTGCACACAACAACAACAACAACAACAGCAAACAAACAAACAACACATAACAAACAGAAAAGAAAAAGGTTGGGGGGAACGACAAGCAATGAACGAGTGCGTGAAGGTAAAGACAAAACAAAAAGGAATCAAAAGGGGGAAAGATGAAAAGAAAACGAAGAAGTCACCGGCACGGCAGAGCGCCGCGTCGGGTCCCCAACGACCCGTTGCGAAAACAACGGCCGCCTGCAATAACCATCCACAGCAAGAAAGAGTCAATCCGTAACGGCCTGCAGTAGCGGTGAAGACAAATGGGCGTTAAGCCCCCGCTTTTTGTTTTTTTTCACTACTCCCCCCACAAAAACCAATCATCATCATCATGTTAACAATAGATCCTACAGCATCTCGTTTTTGATGAAGGGGTGCTCGAGAAGCTGTGCCGTGGTGGGGCGCTTCTTGTGGTCCAGCGTCAAGCACGCCTCTACAAAAGAAATGAACTCCGCGTCTACCATGTTCGCCGCGGCTAGCTTCTCGCGCAAAACGCTGTAGGGGCCTCCAGGAGTGCGTGAGGTCGTTGACGTCGGCTTCGCCTTCTTTGGTGCGTTGCACGTGTGCGGCTCCATCGTCGGCACCGGCGTGTAGAGGCAGTAGGGTTCCTCGCCATCCTCGTCGCCCTTGTTGCCGACGTCGCGCTCATCGCCGGCACCACCGTACTCGTAGATGCAGCCGAATTTATTAATGTAGTCGCTGGTGTGCCGGCCCTCCCACAGCATGTGTCGCGGGAACGGGGTGCCGCAGACGTACACGATGCGCGCCAGCATCTCTGGTACAGTGTCGGAGGTGAAGAGCACTTCACCAGTGACCATCTCCACCAGAATTGCACCAAGCGACCACACATCGATGCGGCCGTCGTAGTCGCAGCCGAACACCACCTCGGGGGCGCGGTAGCTGCGACTTTGGATGTAGGAGCTCAAGTGGTCGCTGAGGAAGCAGCTGCTACCGAAGTCAATTACCTTCACAATGCAGCGACTGTATGACACAAACATGATGTTCTCCGGCTTCAGATCTGTATGTATGAGGTTCAGCGAGTGCACGTAGGTGAGGGCCTCGACGATCTGGCGGGTGAGGCGGCGCAGGCGCGGCAGCGTGAAGTAAAACTCCTCCTCCTCCTCACGGTTGTACTTGCCGTAGTCATAGAGGGTGTCGCGCAGCAGCTCCGTGACGAGCATGACGTGCTCCTTGTAATAAAAGGCGTCAATGAGGCGGACAATGTGCGCCTCGTCGGGGTCGCGCTGCCGGTTCAGCAGCGTCAGCAGCCGAATCTCGTCTAGGGATTGGTCAAAGAAGTCTTTCGTGTTGTTGATAATCTTCAAGCACACCTGGCCGTACCCTATCAGCTTGCGCTTCTTCACCGGGCTCCCACCCTTCGTCTTTTTCTTTTTGCTGCCGGATACTGCCACTGCATTCGAGGACGCCGGGAAGTCAGCAGCCGCAGTGCTGCCGTCTCCGCGTTTGGCGCTGTTGCCGTTTGAGCCACGCTTCTCTGGCACGTCATCTGCGGGTGAGGCAGAGGCACCATTCTCCTCCACATCGCTGTCCGCCTCATCTCCATCAGCGTCTTCCTCGTCGCCCCCCTCCCCCTCTTCGTCGTCGTAGATCGGATCGTGCAGGTCATAGCAGCGCACCGCACGACTGAAGGTGGCCTTGCCCAGCATCTGGATAATCTCGTAGCGCCCCGCAATCACCGTTCCGGCGATGATCGGGAAGTTCTTCTCCTCCTCGAAGCCGGTCTTGAAAGGGTTCATGATGATGCGGAGGTCGAAGGTGCCCATCGTAGCAGGAGCCTGGTTCTCGCGGACAAGACGCTTGAAGCGCTGGCGGCGCTCCTCGCGGGCCTTGACGGCGTCAAAGCGCACTCTGCGCTCCACCTCAACAACAAATTCATACGGCGAAGTCGGCGTGAACGACTTGAGATCCATCTGCGCAGTCGCGGCCTCCACCTCGTTGTAGTCATAAGCATCAAATGCAGCCTTGGTGATCAGCATCGGCTCGGCAGCGTTCGAGTGCAGATGCTCGCCGCTCTGAATGCAGGCGTCGAACTGCCGCTGTAAGAGGTGTGCCTGCTTCTCCGTCACCCCGCCGCCGTAGGGGAAGGCGGGGACGCGGTAGACCTTCATGGACCGCGTCGGCTGCACCTCCGACGCCATGCGTGTGCTGTTGCGCGTGGCGCCCGTTGCAGCCGTCTCACCGTCATCCTCCCCCTCGCTGTGGTTGGCCGCTTCCTCGTCCTCCGCATTACTGCTGCTGGAGCTGCTGCTGTTGGGGCCCTTCTTTGCCACCTTCCCGTCGACTGGCACACGACGCGTCAGCCCCTCCGGCTTCCACGTTGAAGCCAGAACCTCACGGTAGGCGGTGCGGTTCACCGGTTTAAAGAGCACCTGCGTCCGCACGCCGTCGTAAGCAGTGCCGTCGTCGTCTTCCTCATCCTCGGGTGGCAGGTTCTTGGCGGAGCGACACGCCACACTATCCTTCGGCTGGACGTAGGACAGCTCCTCCTCGCCCAGGTGTTCCTCTACTTCATCCTCGCCGATGACATCCCGAGCCACAGGGGCGGGGGCACGTTGTGCTGGCGCTTTCGCAGCAGCCATGGCGGTGGCGGCGGCAGCTGCTTCGGCGGACGAATCCCGCTTTGCTACTGCAGCTGCAGTCGCACCGGCGACGCGTCCCTTTGCCGCTCTGCTGCGCTGCTGTTGTTGCTGCTGCAGCTGCTCTAGCTGCTGCAATTGCCGCACCTGACTGCCCGGGGAAAGTTCAGCCGGTATGTCGGTCAGCTGCTCGATCAGATGGGCAGGCAGGAACGCTGACTCGGACATGTCGCTCACACAGGGGTCGATGTGCCGCGGGCACTGATGCTGCTGCGGTTGCAGCTGCCGGCCATACCCAGCAGGAGCCCCGGCTCCACCAGTAACGGCCGCGGCGTTTGTGATGGCCTCCTTCCCCCCGTTGTTTACCTCCCCATTGACGCGGTTCTCAATGGCATGCATGAGGGCCTCGTAGGAGTTGCGGTGCTCAATGGAGCTCGTGCGCCGCCGGGCTGCGTTGGTCGCCTCCAGCATCGACTTCGCCAGCGCTTTTAACTCCTCAATCACGGAGTCCGTCGTAACGCCCATCCTGCCGTCCGTAGTGCCGTTGCCGCTGTTACAGGTTTCTGTTCGCGGAGCGCCGACGGTGTTGATGCAGCTGGTGTTGCTGGCAGTCAGAGCTGCAGTCGAAGCAGCCCCTTTCTTAAGGGAATCCGACACGTGCGCTCCACTGCCAGGAGACGCGGCGACAAGGGCATTGTTTGACATCGCGGTGGTTGTGGCAGTGGTAGTGAGCGCGGCTGCCGACGGTGCAGTCGTGTTGCGCAGGCCGCGTCGTGTGTTGCCATAGATACCCAAAGACGGCGCTGTCGAAACAGCCGTTGTAGGTTGGTAGGAACTCATTTCTGGACTTGATGTGCGTACGTGCTTTCGGTTGTTTCGCCGTCTTTTGCCACAAGGTCGCCAGAAACGAAGAAAAAGAAATCAGGCGCGGCTAAAAATCTTCGGTGAGTCACAGAGGCTGCGCCACGCCAACGGAGGTGTAGAGAGGAGGGACACGTGCCGATTACCAGCAAGTCTTGAAAACACGAAAAACACAACTTTGGGTGGAAAAAACAAAAGAAAAAAAACCAAACAATTGATGGAGCGAAGCTTGTTGACAGCAAGAATCAAAAAAAAACAAAAGCAAGCGGCCGATCAGATGTTCAAAGACAGAAGAAAACAAAAAAAAAAAAGATGATAGCACGGACGGAAGTAGAAGGTGGAGAGAACTCCCTTCTAGAATGATGGGTAACGCTTCTATAAAGGCTGCAAAAGATCTGCACAGCCACCCCAGGAGCACAACAAGCAGGCACACAAGCAAACGTAAAGCTCTTTGAGCTCTGCGTTCTTTTCCTTTTCGGGGGCTTTTCCCACCTCCGTTAAGACAGATGGTGTAAAGCGAGAAGACTCAAATATATATAAGAAGAGCGCGCGCGCTACGGATGCCGCTTCAGAAAACAAAGAAGGGGAAATGCTCTACAAGCGTCAAGATCGAAAAGAAAAAAAAAAAGAAGAGGCGCTCGAGACCGAAACGAACAACAACCGGTGACGATGAATGCAGACCCACCTGCTTTGCTGCTTTTACTGTTGGTGATGTGCTGCAATGCTGGCAGACCGCACGCTATCCAGAGAAGCGCGAGTGAGCGCGAGTCGGAAGTGTCTAGAGGACCTGGGGGGGAGGCAGACACAAACCACAAAAGTACAGCTTTTTGGCAGCCTGTATTCTCCTGTTTGTTCGCTTACGAGCTCCTTTTTCTTTTCCCGCTTGCTTGAAAACGTTAAAAACGGTTGATGCGTACCCGACTGCAGCAAACCTACACAGCCGGTGAGGCGAAGAGAAACTGAGGGAGGGAGAGGGGAGGGGAAGAATTTGTAATGGGGATCGAAAAAAGAAAAAGAGAGCAAAGCAAGGAAGGCATGGGAAAGGGCGTCACGGTGCGGCGGAAACGAAAGACACCGTGCACGTGCAACGTGGTGCAGACGCACTCAGTCAATAGAATATCGACTGTTAATGATAGTTGTTGCCGTGGATGTGTTGTTTTGTTTTGGGGGGAGGTTTCTAACAGCTGCGCTTGCTATCCCCAAAGCAGCCCTCTCTTCTTCGGTCTTGCACAAAGAAGTGAATCCAGCGTTGATCTCGCCAAGCATCGTTACCCACTATTCGCCTACGCTTTTGTAGAAACGTGACGCCTGGTGCAGCACCTTTCTCAGCGAAATATTTTCACAAAGCGTCGCTAACTAATTCGATATCGTTGCACTTAATCATTTGTTTTGGGATCTCTTTAACGAGGGCAATTCGCTGTTGATCTTGCCTCGCGCTCTCCATACATCAGTCTTAAGGGCAGAAGCTGCGTGCACATATACATACGAGACGGCAGGGTATAAACATCTTGACAAAGGGCAAAACAAAAACCCAAAGGGAAAGCAAGGATTGAAGGCTGCAAATCCGAAATGCTTATTCGGTCCTCGATTTCATGTGCAGCAACGGAAAAAAGAAGCAAGTAGCTCAACAAGCACACACACACACACACACACACACACAGACACACACAGACACACACATGCATACACAGAAACAGGTACAGAGAGAGAAAGTTAAAGAAGCGAAGCACAGCACAACGGTACAGGGAAGCGTCTCGAGCAGCAGCAACATCAAACAAGCAGTCAGTATATGGTGGATATATACTTGCTATCTGCATCACTTAACGCCATAAATGCCAGCACAAAGAAGAGTGCACATAGAGGGACTAAAGTATTAAAAAAAAAAAAATAAGGCATCAATCATCTAACGCGCACATCGCCGCGACGCCACGCAGCGTCCAGTGATCGCCCGGAACACCATCCAACGACGGAAGGGCGATGCACGTGACGTAATTCGTCGACACACCAGTAGTTGACAGTGTGCCAGCACGAGTGCGTGTTTTGTACAGCGGACACGCATACACAGAGAGGGCTGCACTGCTGGACTTCTCGGCGGACTCGTCCACAGTAACAGGCTCAAAGTGGATTACGGGCAGCTCCGTCGTCAAGGCGCCAGGCGCCGACTCTACAAAGCCACCACGCTGGTGATCCCAACCACAACCCTCCAAGTAGAGACCGTGCACGTACGCCCCCACCACCGGCTCCACACTTGCGGCGGTATCAGCGGCACCCAGGACACCCGATGCGTGCGCCGCCGTCGCAGCCATCACGCGCGCACCCTCCTCTGGCGTCAGCGCACGAAAGTTCAACTGAAGCGAGTCGATCGGGGCGCGCAGGGCACGGCTGCGGGCCTGCAGCAGCGCCGTCACGAAGCCCTGCGGGAAGAAGACTCCAGACAGCCAGAAGCTCGGTGGAAGCCCCGCCTCGCCCCAGCGGCGCATAAAGTGCACACGGCGCCGCAGGTCCTCCATGAAGGACCCGAGCGGCTTCAAGGAGAGGTAGCCGACCTGCAGCCACAGCTCCGGCACCTGATTGAAGGCGAGGCGTTGCATCAAGGACTCAAGGCGGGACGTGACCACCACCTCTCCCTTTAGCGCACGCAGCAACTCCTCCAGCGTGCCGCGCATCACGGCAAGAAGTCGATTGTAGAGGTCTGTCTCGTGCGAAAGGAGGGTCTGCAGTGGCGCTGGATCAGCGAGAGAAGCTGCCTTCTCCGCATCCTCGCTGAAGTGCGGCGTTGCAGGAGTGTTCACGACCGGGTTGCAGCGCGGCAGCAGCGCGGGCAGCTGATCCAGCAGATGCCGCGCCACTGCAGCCACTGGATTCTCCTCATCGACAGCTTCCGCGTTGTTGCTATCGCTGCACTCGCGCTGCTCCTCTGTGGGTGCTGACGACGACATCGATTGGTGCTTCTGCGTGGACGCCACCGCGCCACCTGTGTTCATTGATACCAATGCGTCGATCAGATTAGACGACAGCTGATGCTCCACCGCGAGGATCGCGTTGTCGTGCAGGCCGAAGCGCGCCGGACTCTCCGCAGACCCAGCATTTTCAGCGCCACCCTGATCCGCTGCGCCATCCTCGAACGACGTCTCCGCGAGCTGCAGCACCTCGGCGTAGGTCAAGCCTTCAGAGGGAAAGGCAGGCGGCGCAAGCATGTCGGAAGAAGACTCGGTGCACATGGCTGCATCGCCAAAATAACGGCGCGCCAGCACTTGCAGGCAACGTGTGTCCCACTCGTCTGTTACCCGGCCACCGTAGTCAATGACGCCCAGCATGTAGCAAAGCTCTTCGGTGGGAAAGCTGAGCTTGGAGATTGGGTCACTGATATGGCTGTTCTCGTCCACGTTGCAGCGAGATAGCGCTGTTTGTATGGTGGCGACGCCGGCTGCGAAGTCGGCGGCTCCCCAGTCATACGCGATGTTCCACCCGAGCGGGCTGAAGCGGCGCCGCTGCATCACCATGCCGTGGAAAAAGGCGAGTATCCAGACAAGTCGCTGGAGCACCACAGGAGGCGTGGTAGTGCGTTGAGTTCCTACGCTCATCACCGCGTCAGATGTACGCGGTGTCGAGGTCCCCACGGTGGCAATATCCATATTTGGACTGCGTAATGGTGACTCTGTTGTGGTCGCTGCTGCTGCCCACACATCCGCGGCGGTATTGCTCCGCAGGATGCTCAGCACCTTCCCTCGCAGCCCCATGGGCGGCTCCTGTGTCAGCTTCAGCCCGGCCTGCAACACCACCGCTGGGAAGCTCGGAGATGGGCTGCTGGTCAGCCACAGACGAAAGTCTTCATGTATCGCCGCCGGGTTCATTGCCTCCACAATCGCTTGCAGCTGCGGCATCCACGACGCGTAGACGTGGCAGTTCTGGAGGTACACCCACGCGCCATCGTTCTGGCCGTCCCGAATCATCTGCGCTGCCCGCACACCCTGGTCTTGGCCCAAGGACAGCATGTACTTCCGTGAGCCAAACCCACGCTCCTCTGCAAAGCCAAGAAAGAGCGAGGTCGGGTCCACGCCGGGTGAGAGGAGGAAAATAATCGGCGTCATCTTGGTGCTGTCCGCAAAGGCTTCTTGCAGGCTGAAGGGCGGAGCCTCCGTGTAGCGCCACCCCAGCGTTTCTGTTACGAGCTTCGTCGCCATGTACGTAAGTTTGTTTGGCCGCAAGATTTTGAGGGCCATGACGCGATGCCACAGGGAGAGCAGCGCAAGCGAAGATGGCATGCGGGTTAGCACATCAGCCCCCCACGTGGACGTAAACCAGGCTGGCCACGGCAACGGGCCATCCGCCCCTCCTTCACCCTCTTCCTCATCCACATCAACCTCCGCGGACGCAGAGGGTGAAACAGCGGACAAGGACGCCATAAAGCTCTGGCACACCTCTGTGAAAGCGTCAAGGGTGCACAGAGCCCCAAAATCAGCCCACGCAGCCGTCGATAAGTATGCTGGCCGCCGGCTCGCTTCGCCTGACGCGCCCGGGGCCGTAAAGGCGGGGGGCAGCGCACAGCCGGCACCACCACGCAGAAAAAGACTCCACTCCACCTCCGTGATAGCACCGGTGTTCTTCATCAGCGTCGTTGCGAGGACGAAACTGAAGAGCAGCTTGTGCGTGCCGAAAAGCCCACGGCACAGAACACGGTAGCTCGTCCACGTCACCTCCTCCACCAGCATCGCGACACGGACCTTCACGTCTTCCTCGGGCAGCGCCATCTGGTCGAGGGTGGTGTCGTCGCCGGGGTGAGCGTCCACGCTCCGCACCCTTCCCCGCGTAACAGTGGAGGCGAGACTGTGCCCCTCCTCCTTGACGATGTCGCTGCTGTCCCTCTGGAGCACGCCAGACGACGCGGAAGCATCGCCACTATCGTTGTGCCGTGTGGCGGTCATCACCGACACCACCAAGCCTTTAAAGAATGGCAGAGAATACTCGTACATCGGATCCACCTTCGGCATCTGTGCAATCACGCCGTACAGCAATGACCCACGCACGGCGAGCGGGCGGTACAGCTCCCGCGTGACGTTGATCGTCTTGTTCGTCTCTTCCACCGCCGCAAGCTCCGTCGCGATCTTCTCCGATGTTGCCTTGGACGTCCGTAGGGCGTCGATTAAGGACACGTTGTCCAACACATCGCCGGTGGCGTCGCTGAGCTGCTGCAGCACCTGCGCCTCTAGTGCGGCAATCTCTTCTCGGTGGGCGGCAATGGACACAACGCAACGGTCACCGCGCTGCTGCAGCGACGCGCGCTCGCACCCGACGATGTCGGAGAGCAGCTGCTCCTCCAGCCCTTCGCGAGTGACTGTGAAGTCGATCACCGTCAGCTTCACCTGCAGCTCCGGCGTCAGCACCGGGTTGGCGAGCTTCGTTGTGATGTAGAGGTGGAAACGCTCATCGTAGGTGACCTCGCGGTCGCCGAGCGTGATGACGTTACGGCCCGCCACTCGGCGCACCTGCCTTAGCAAGATGGGGTCGAGCGCTGCATCCAGCGTCTCGCCGACGTCCTCGAGCAGCACAGCCTGCCCTTTCTGAACTGCGTTCTCAATCTGTCGCATAAAGTTAGGACTGTTCAGCTTCAGCTGCAGCAAGCCTGCCGCACCGTAGCCACGGCTCCGCTCCAGCTTGCGCACAAACGTGTTCGCCTGCCCTTGCGGGTCGATCATGTAGCAGCACTGCGTGCTGCGGTGAAGGATCGTGGCGTTCTGGATAGAGTACGTGTCGCGCGGCAGCGAGTGCAGGGACCACTGTTGAATGAGCGCGTCGGACTCCATCGTCTCCAGGGTGTACGTCGCGTCGAAGGCAATGCCAAAGGCCGTGCACTGTGTCCGCCACCGCGACAGCAGCGATGCGCGGTAGTCAAGCGGGAAAGGGCCAAGGTAGCCGATGCAGCCGGCCGCCAACGCCGCCGTGCCCTCGACACATCCAAGCTGCATCTCCAGCTTCTTCAGCTCCATCTCCCAACGGCCGCGCTCAGAGGCAAGGCCGCTGATCAGTTGATCTGCCCGTGTAAGCCGACCCTGTGCGGTTTCAATCTCACGCTGGAAGTGATCGGCTTTCGCTTTTGCGGTGTCCGCAGCTGCCTGCAGCTGGGCGATTCTGTCAAGCACCTTCTGCAGCGCCGCCTGCTTCGTCTTCAATTCCTCACGGGCCGCCTCTACCTTTGTCTCCGCCTCGGTCAACCGCGCCCGCTTCGGCGCGATCTCTTTCGCGACGAAGTAATACTTGTACATGGCATGCACCCACATGCACATCGACCGGCACGGCAGCGACGTCTTCTCAATCACGTCTGGAACAAAGTCGGGGTCCTGCACGAAGGTAGCAAGCTTGCGGATGCAGGTGGGGGTGATGGCGTCGCGCGGGTAGCCGGTCAGCCGTGCAATGAAGTCCATCTTGCTGAGGCACGCCTTGGCACTGGCCCAGCCCTCCTTCTCTCCAAGCAGCAGCAGCACCGCATTCATTGTCTTCTCCACATTGCTAGGCGGGGTGGTGAAGGTCTTGATCTCCTGGATGTCCTTCGCGCTGAGGGTCTGGAGCGCCTGCTCAGCTGCTTCCAGGGCGGGCAATGCTTGCTGCAGGCCATCCTCGCACTCACGTCGAATCGACTCCGCCTCCTCCATGAGCTCCTTGGCGATAGCCTCCTCCCTCGATTGCGCCTTCTCGAGCGCATCGGCGTCCTTTTGCTCCACCGCGAGACTCTTCTTCTGCTCCGCCACCTGCTCCGCTGCGGCCGTGAGGCCAGGCTGCATCTCCAAGATTTGTTGCTGTAGTTGTGCAATGGTCGCGTTGGCGTTATCCAGCTTCTCCAATCCGTTGCGGTAACGGTGTGCGTGAGTCTGCAAGTTGTGTTGCAGTTGCCGCGCCGTCGATTTGAAGAGCGCGAGCACAGCAAGGTAGCTGGTCGGGGTGACGTGGGTACGTCGGTGATGCTGCTTGAACAGCTGCTCCGCGGCTTCCTTGACTGTTGCTTGTAAGTAGACCATGAGGAGATCTAGCTTCTCCATCGACGACGGATGCTGCTGCTGCTGCTGCTGATCAACGCTGTCTTTCAACGCAGCCTGTGCCACCGCCAAAAGGGCTGCCTGCGGCCACTCGGAGAACCAGTCAATAGTGGTGCAGTTCACCAGCGCAGGAAACATGCGCAGTCGGTCGCGGAAGACGTTGTTCATGTGCGACATGCACAGGCAGAGGTGGAAGCGTTCGCAGCATTGCGACACAAAGTAGCCGTAGACGCTCGATCGCGAGTCTGGCCGGCCGGCGGCGACGCAGGCCTCGCGGCAGCTGCGCGCAATCACCTCCATCTCCTCCAGCTCCATCATCCCAGGCACCTCCCCGGAATTGAGCAGGTTGTTGATGTCCTCGAGCATCTCCCCACAGACAATTTGGGGGTCAGACACCAAAAACACCACCTCCTTCCCGCGCGCCCCGCAGTCCAGCAGAGCCTTGCGCACCTCATCGCGGAAGTCGCTGATGCCGTAGTTGCGGGCGATACGCACCGTCTGCACATCCATGTTCATGATGAATGCGGCGAGGCGGCAGAGCGACGCTCGGCCGCTGCCGCCGACGCCGACGAGCAGCGCGTGGCCACGCGGCTGGCTCACAATGCGGCAGATGCGAGAGAGGTGCTGAACGGCTCTATCAAAGAAGACAAGGTTCATGGGCATGGTGCTCTGCATGTTGTACTCAGCCAAATGCTGCTGTGCGGCAGCCTGTAAGTCCGCCTCCTGGCCCATGCGCTGGTATTCGCGTTTCGTGTCGTCTGCCCACGATCCGTACAAAATCGATGGAAGCTGCTGAGACAGCTCATCAACGGTCAAAAGCGACTCGGAGCCTTCGCCTTCGCTGAAGTGCTGCGTAATAACCTCTGCACAGCATCGCCACCACCACTTGCGGTCCGCGTCGTCGACAAGGCGATCGTGAAAGACGCGGGAGGCCTCGTGACTCCACAGCTGCATCAGCGCCTCCGGTGTGGCGCAGTGGGCGGGTTTCACCTGCAGTATGCCCTGAAACACCTTGCTCACGTCTCGCAGGTTGAAGGTGCAGTGGGTCTTGTCCGGGGTCGGCAAGCATTCCACTGCGATGCGACGATACGCCTCGAGCGTGCTATCCACCACGGCGTCTGTCATCGCGGAAACCTCCGCCGAAAACCCACGCGTCTGGAAAAAGCCGCTCAGGATAGCGGAAAAGATCGACTTCATCGACGTCGGGGGCAGCTGCGGTGCGCAGAAGCACAGCAGCTTCGACGTAAATCGCGGAGACATCTCATTCTTGCCGCCGCCGGGCTCGCCGCAACATGCCACCAGCATTGTCTGTACCACCTCTTTAAAGAAGAGCTTTTTGCGGTCGTAGAAGCCACCTTGCACAATCATCTGCCGCAGCAGCTCAATCGGCGGCGCCGCACCGTACTCTTCCAGCTGCGGCACGTTGCAGTCGTCGATCACCGCAACCATCATCTGCTTGCCGGGCGGCGCGCCAAACTCGCGATCGCCCTTGCGTCGTGCCAGCTTCATCTCGATAGTGCTCTGCAATGCGCGGGAGGAAGTCTGTGCAGAGAGGGTGAAGCGGAACGCTGCCGTCTCGCTCGTCGCCTCTTCGGTGTGTAGCACCTGTTGCAGGTAGCTGTTCACGGTAGACGACTTGCCCGTGCCGGTCTGGCCGTTCAGCAGCAAGTGGTGCTGCGTGGTCGTGGCGCTCTTCAGAAGGTACTGCAGCACAACGGTCTGCTCGGTCGGGACAAGCAGGTCAAAGTAGGACGCGCTAGCGTTGTACTGAAACGTCGGCACCATCTCACTCCAGCGCCGCCAGTCACCCGTCAGTAAGTCGACGGCGTAGTCGAACACGCCTCCCGGCTCCGCCCTCGCATCTGAGGGGAAGTAAAGAGACTCCTGTCGCACCAACGGCAGCATCGCTGACGCGAAGCAGGCACGCGTTGCTTCGGTCAGATTACCGCCCAGGCCCCATGCACAACTCTGCACAAAGAGCGCGTCAAAGAAAGATTCTCCGAGCAACAGCACCGATGTGCGCGCCGCGAGGGAGCTGCGGCGACGAATGTAGTTCCTCGCAGACGTTGAGGTGTTCAGCGCCTTCTTTTCGAGCTCCGCGTCGTGCGAGCTATGTGAACTACGCGCCCTCATCATGGACGACATCTTCGCTTCATCTTTCTGCAGCTGCTGTTCCTGTTTGTCTCCTTCGATCATGCCCGTCAGCTGCTGGATGCCGGCTTTGAGCAGGTAGAAGAGATTCAGGCCTAGCTGCACGTTGCTCGTATGGATGTACTCTTTGCAGTCCTCACGGATGACCCGAAAGAGCGGGGGAAGCATGGATTGGCAAAGATGCATGAAACGCTCGTGTCGCCAGCGGCTCCCAAGCTCGGCGGCTGCCGCCTGAGAAAGGCTCTGCAGCACCGGTGTCCAGCCGTCGCCTACGCACTCCTCATCGACGTACACCATGCCACAGCGCGACACGGTGGCGGGTGACGCCACGCGCAAGTCTTGCACCTCGAACAAGAGGGAGATGGTGTCGAGGATGCGGATGCGCTCACCGTTTACGAGGCACAGCATTTTGCTGTCATCGAGGACGGTGTTGAGATTCTCAATCCAGACGGCGTCCACGGGGCCATCAAAGACGATCCAGTGGCGCGTGGCAGCCCTGACCTCCTTCTCCAGTGAGCTCGCCCTCACGAGCTCGCGCACGATGGACGAGAAGACGCCGTCCTGCCACTCCCGTGTGAGGGGATTCACATCGCCGTACAGCTCCGTCATGGAAATCGCCTTTGGGTTGCATTCGATAGAGCGGGTTGAGGTGAAGTAGGACTGGCAGCGAGCGTCGAGGCGACGCAACGCGGTAGCGGTGTTCTGGTCGTGGAACCTGCTCCCAGTGCTGGTGGGCACGATTGAGCTTTGCCTGCGTACCACAGATCCGCTACGAGCGCTGTTGCAACTACTATTGCAGCAGGTGCCCATATTCCTGTCCATTGGTTTGTCGAGAAGCTTGCCAAGTTGCGTGAGGACAGAGGAAAGCGTGTTGCGCACTGTGGTCTTGCCTGTCATGGTGTGCCCCACCAGCATCAGGCCATGTCGGGTCATGAGCGTGTCGAAGAGCTGCTGAATTTTGAAGAGTAATCCGTCTGTCGCTTGCAACTGCAGCGTCGTGGCCACAACGCACGAAGTGGACTGGGCCGGCTTCGTCGCAAGTACGCGCACAGCCTCGTTGCGAATAAGCTCGCTCACAGGCGCCGCTGCCACCTCTGTGAATGCAGGGAAGAAGTCATGCAAAAGCGCTATAAAGAGGTGGCAGTCGTCCGCGAGAAACTTCGGCAGATTGGCTTCGCGAATGGCGCGCACAAGCAGCAGCTCCTCTTCGGCGTCGGGGTCGGAACGCTTCAGCCGCCCAGCGAGCACCAAAATGGATTTCACGGCGCGCATGCCGAAGTCATAATGGTCCTGCTTGGACAGCTGCTGCGACGCGAGCGAGTACAGACGGATCATCTTCGCGGCCAACGCTTGTGCCTTGCCGTATCCCTCAGCGTAGAACATAATCTCCGCAATGAGGGCGTAGTTGGGGATCATCATGCAAACGGGACGGAATAAGGCCTTCAGGTTGTCAGGCAGCTCTGTGCGCCCCGCATAGCCTGGATTCATCGTAATGAACACGCCAAAGTTGGGGTGCAGCTTGATGCGGTGGCCCTCAAAGTCCATCGACGTCTGCTTCAGCGCGATGGCCATCGTGATATCCAGCATCTGCTGCGCCACCACCGACAGCACCTCAAGCTCGATGCGGTTGAACTCGTCGAAGCAGGCCCACGCGCCTGCCTGCGCGAGACCAGCAAACATCTGGCTCATCATGCGGTAATCAAGGCCGTCGGAGCAGTTGAACACCACGACAGTGCGGGCCAGCGCCTTGCCTAAGTCCTTCACAGACTCCGTCTTGCCTGTCCCAGCCGGGCCCTGTGGCGCAGCACCCTTCTGCGTGTGCAGCGCAGCCGTGCAGGTAAGAAAAGCGCGCTCGGTGAGAGGGGTAATGACGAGTCGAGCTTGGTTGCCAAGGTATTCATAGCCGTAGGGCAGCTCCGCAGCGCCGTGACGAACAAAGCAGTCTGCCTTGCCACGACCACCGCTATTCAGATTAGTGGGAACATCGTAGTAAAAGCGCAGCTGCTTCTGCCACCCAAAGTCAAGCAGCGAGCTGCACACTTGCTGCTGCGCTTCTGAGCCTGCCCCGGCTAGCTCAGCGCAAACGTCACGGCAGTGAACATCCACTACAATCAAATTGCACACAACCGTGCGCTGCAACATCGTAAGTGGGAGCTTTACAAGCTCTACCGTCTGCAGCAGCTGCGTGCCAAAGCACGTTTGATACTCTGCCCAGGCAGAGGTTGACCCACTCTCCGTCTTCCTGATTACGTCTTCGACGTCGCCAGTCCAGACAATCTGGTCCACCGTAGTCACGCACTGTGCGGGGTGCTCAAAGAACCATGTTGTTCGCTTCTCCGTCGAGTAAGCACTAAGGCAAATTGCGAGCCGGTCGCCCAGCGTTGTTCGCATCGCCCGCTCCACGTCGTTCAGCCAACTCTCTACGTTGCCGATCACCTTCACTGGGTTTGTGAACGCAACTTCCTCGCCTTCAGAGCTTCGCATGGCCACGATCGTCTTGGTATCGGCAAAGACCAAAGACTTGATGTTGTCGAAGCACTTTTGCAGATGCGGCTGCACGGCAAGTGGGTTGCGCGAGTCTGACAAAATAGAGAGTAGCTCATCGTTCGAGAGGAAGTAAAAGCGTGGGAAGGCGACGCGCTTCGTTTCGAGGTACTCGTCAATTTTCTTCTGAATGCACTCGAGTTGGCACATGCACCTCTGCAGCTTCTTGAGCGAGTCACCATCACCGTCTAGGCAAAGCGGCGCCATGTGCGGGTCCTCAACGCATCGTCTCATGAGAGAGCTGAAAAATCGGTCGGCTGAAATAAATAGCAAAGATTCGTTGGGCAGCTGCATCTTTATATCGTCACTTGTAAAAATGAACTCGAGATACATCCACGTCTTTTGCACACTAACCCATTCCTCCAAGGTGGAGTGAATTAAGTTCAGTTTTCCCTCCCACTCCTCAAGCATCGACTGCACAGGTGCAGCGTGCTTCGAACTAAGACACGTCTGCACAACAATCTGCTGTTCCTCGAGGCTTTCGAGTGTCTCGGCAACGGCGTCTACGACAAAGGCATTCGACCTTCCCGCGTACGGTACCACGGTAAATATGTGATCTGCCCAGAACTGCTCCAATTTGCTCAGCTGTTGCTCCAGCTCGTACACCCCAGCTGCGTTGGAGACGATCTCGCGAAGTTTCGTGGCGTTCTCCTCATTCATCAAACCTGCACGTTCTAATGCCCGAAGCGTGCGTTTGGACGGCGGTACCGGTGGTATGAAAGAAGACTTGAATAGTTCTGCCCAGTGATGCTCCTTTAAAGCTGGATTGCACAGCTCCACGTAAGTGGAGAGCTTCGCTTTTTCCACTGTCAAGAACTCCATGAGCTGATTTGCAGCGCTGCCTGGGGTGCACTTTTGTGCTTTGAACGCGCGCTGGAAGAGCGAGACAACGACGCTCTCCAACTCCTCTCCGTCCAATTCTTCGACATTCATTGAATCAAGCTGATACCGTAGTTGTGCTGTTTCCTTGTGCACGTTCCACAATTCCACATAATTGCGCAAATCGTCCTCGGCAACCGCAATTCCTAACCAATTGAAAGGCTCCATTTGCAGAATTTGCGCGTAGACGTCCAGCTGGCTGGCCTTCTGGCGAGTCTCTAAGAGCTCGTTGCGAGTATTCTTCAGCTTTTCCAAAGCGGGGGAGTCTACTTCGTCCGCGCTTTCATCCGCATAAGTGGAAGCGAGACATCGTTGTGTGACGTGCAAACCGCTAATAGCCTGTTCGTACTCTGCTCGTAAAAGATCCTTAACCTTGCTAAGGTTGGCCGTGTGAAAACTTTCAGCGTCCATGATGGCGTCTTTAAAAGGGTTGCGTAAATTGGCTGTCAAGTCTGGCGGCTCAGCGGGAGGGCTCAAATTTTCTTTCTTCCGCAACTCAGCTTGCAGGTGGTAAAAATTCTGCAAATCCGCTGTATTGTTGGAAAACGTGTTGAATGCTGGGCCGGATTCTTGGAGACTCAAATGCCATTTAATAAATGACTCCACTCTGAGGGCGGGAATGCGCAACTTTTTAACCCAGACGTCACATTCGGATTTTAGCGCGCGGTAATGAGACTCGACCAGCCGGTCCACCGATTCGTCAATCGTGCTCAGCACACCTCTTAACTCTGCATTTAACCTTTGCAGAATTTCGCTACTGTCAACAGTAATTGATCCGCAAGAGCGCGTGGCGAGCTTTTCCAGCTCCGTTTGCAACTTGAACGCTTTTCCCGCATAGCCGCGAATTTCTTTCTCTGAAAGTGCGAATAGAACGGGTTCGGTCGCCGATAAAATGCGGTCCCAGCCCTGCGAAACTTCGCGCCAGTCGGCAAGAAAAGCTGAAACCGTTACCAGACTTTCGTACGAGGTGAGCTTGCTCTTTGCATCGTCGTAATCATCTTCAATGCAGCGTAAAACACTTTTCTTGTACGTGTCGAGCAAAGCATCGCCAAGAAGTGCTTGGCGAACGGCAATGGGGTCGATTGAGGGACTAAGTCCGGCTGCTGTCTCAGAATTCGCACAGGTAGCTATGCTCGCCAGCATACTCACTGAATTGTTCAGCACATCACCGATTGTCCCTAACAAATCCCCCTTCGAGGGCGCTAACGAAAGCCGCATATCGTTGTCGACGATACACTCCACGCGGAAATACCAAATTGTGTTTGCCTTCCTTTTGTGAATAATTACATCTAAATTGAAAAAGGTTGTGCAGGCTTGCTGAAAAACAGCTTGGAGTTGCAAATGGTGGGCTAATCGAACTAAACTTGGCAAATATTCGTAATTTACGACAAGTCGCTTCTGTGCCATTTGGCAGCGTCGCAGATCCCTGGTCGCCACCTCCTTGTTGGCGCTTCCGGTTGCCTCGCGAACCTTTTGTGCAACCTTCAGGCGGCTGACCGATTCCGTAGCTTTGTCAATTCTTTTCCCCACTATTGTATTCATCCTCTGCGCAATACCTCCAATGTATCGCATGAGCTTCCTACCGTAGAAGTCATGATTTGAAGAAAACTCGCCCGCAGAGTATCCTTTTGCCGGAGGCCCCTCTACGGTTGTCTGCAGTGAAAATACCTTCGGGGATACTCTACCTTCCGTATAGTACTGTAACTCAGCAGCACTGGCGCGCAGTGTCTTGAGATCATTTTGGAACGCGGGCGTGAACAAAAGCAGCCGTTTGGACAAAAATGCACTATGCCGTTGAAATTTAATTCGATGCATCGCGTTCAGCAAACAAAGCAAGGCCTTGCGCCGGAGGTAATGCCGAAAAAAACTGATTTTGCATAGGTGAACAAAGCACTTTGCTTCACGAATCCATTCTTCCACAGATGCCACACATTCGTACTCGGCGTCACGGCGGTTCACATGAATCACAAAATCTTTTGTGACTACAAAATAATTGAGCGGGCGGTTGTCTCGGTAAACAGTACGAATGTTGTAAGGGTCAAACTTCAGTCCGGAATCAACGCGTCCGAAAAATAAATGACTGATGGGTGGGAGGGCAACGCCTTGGCGCTTTGCATTCTCGATAATTGAAAAGAAGTTGCGTGCGTCCTCCACTGTATTTAAAGGATGCTCTTTGAGCTCCTGAATAACCTTAGCTGACATCTTTTCGAAGCAGTTCTGCACATATATAAAAATATTTAATTTTGAGAACCAGCAAATGGCTGTAAAAAAAAAAAAGATGAGCAAAGGGGAACGATAATCGAGAAAAGCAAGAAGAAAGATGTACTTAAAAGGCAAGCAGTAACATATTGGTTTTCGTTCGTTTCCTTTATTATCATTTTTTGCACTATTGCGCTTCACGATGAACAGCATATATTTTTATTTTGTAGAGCCTCTCTTTTTCTTGTACCAGCTCGATTGCTTATTTCCGGAGTGCCCATAAAAAATGGCAATTAACCGGATTTAGATGCTGTAACTGTTGTTTCCTTGGGAAGGCACAGAAATTATTACAATAGCAGGGGCATTAACTTGGGTAACAACAAAAATGTCCCTTGAAAAAAATTTTGTCCTTCGGGGTTGTTGAAATTATACGACGACTACGCGTACAATATTAATGGAGGTTGACTAAAATGTAAAGGCTCCAATTTGTTTTTAAAGTACCAAAAAAAAACTCTGCTTCACAGTAACAGGTACTACTTTGTGTTCCACACAGAAGAATACAAGTTGCATTTTTTTTTTACTACTATGCCTCGTTTGGAATTCACACGCTGCTGAATGTGCTATTATCTGCAACAACGAAAAAAAGAGGTGAAATATATGACAGTAATTAAGCTGTCTGGGCAGTAAGGCAAAATAGCGACTATCACCAGATCTATGCCTACAGCTTCCCGAATCATTACTTTTTTGTAATTCCTTAGATGCTGCCCTGCCCTGCTGCTCATCAGAGGGCATGAATTTTGAGCTTCGCATGAACGCACACCACTACTCATAGCACAACACGGATTTAAAAAGGAAGAAAAAATATATCTCAACGTTATCGTCCGCTCCAGTCCTTCCCTTTCTCTATTCAGTTCTGCGAGAAGTAATAACAATAAGGCTTCCACCGCCTTTCCACTCTCTTTTCATGAAGTCAAATTTCCAACAGCAAGGCTACGAAACAGAATTACATGCTTCGCGTACAATAACAACGTGTCTTCTGTAGCGAAGATACTGTAAGGCAGCTCTAAGTCGAATCAAAGACTGAAATATATAAAAAGACGCACGAAAGTCCAAAAAAAGCGTATAGCTAAACGCGGTTGCTCCTCATTAAGCGTCATACGCGCATGTGCTTCGTAGCCACCAATTGAACGATGGCCTCTGATTGGAAAGCAGTTCCGAACATGGATGTCGAAAACTGTGGTTTGCTGAAGAACATCAACAAGAACGACCTAATATTTTGCTGAAGCTTGTAAGAGAAAAAGAGCAGAAATAGTACTTCCAGAATTCGGTCCTCTTTGCGCGGATTTTTAGACAATTATTAAAGCACTTTGAGTATTTTAATTCCCCCCACCACCACCCCGCTTTTCACAACCCCCACTCACCC
>LJSK01000229.1:31741-42965 GCA_001299535.1 Leptomonas seymouri
CCCCCCCCCCCCCCCCCCCCAACCATCCCTTCAACTACCAAATTGAGAGCCATCACCTTTACGCCTTCTATGTAGTATGTTTACCGCTGCGAAAATGAACTTTGCATAACGACAACGCTGAATGGCTGTAATTCGGCGATGCTTTTGTGTTTCAAGAAAAAGTTCACCCCAGTTTTTCCGTTTCCAAAGCACGCGCATTTTGCCACAATGGGCATTGCCCTCCAAGCCTGGACTGCAAACTTTTCAATCAGTTATGGAACGATTATTCCTACTTCCTCGGAAAGCACAAAGCCCCTATTCAGCTCACGCGTTGCTGAATATATGGCTAGAGCGAAGGATTCACGCCAGCTTTGTGGCGCTGCCAACGGCTTGTCACCTTTTTCTCTTTTACGCTATTCAGCCTGAACAACGGTAGTAGACCACTGTTTCATGAGTAATGGCTCTTCGGCAGTACCGAATGCTCATCACGTCGTCATGAAGCCATCAAACTCCTTAAATGTGATAGAGGTATCCCTTTTAGTTTTCCTTGAAGTAGTGCAGTGGCTGTCTTCGCAATATTAATTATCGCTGAGAAAAGCAAACGGCAACGAGTCGGTAGAAACCTCATACCCTCATCGTCGTCGTACGCACTAAAAAGTATATGAGGCAGCACATATACACCACAGTGCATCGCTCAAAACAACTGAAAAATTCTCTTCCCGCTCTCCTCTCATTTCTTTGAAATCACTATTATCCATTATTTTTTCTACCAGGACTCATTCATTATATTCATAGCCTCTTTAAGTCGAAACATGTGTGCTGCCCTCAGCCCAGCAAATTTCCAGTTGCGAAACAAAATTCTCTCAGAAGCTGCAAAACATGTTCGCAAAACCGGCTTCACAACTTTAGCATTGACTGCAGCTCTCAAAACTATCGACGACCAAAAACTAAAGAGTAGCACTCTTGTGCACCTTTTTAGCAGAGGCTTCCCCATTGCACTGGTTGAGTACGTTGTGAAATCGAGCAACCAAGCTGTTCAGCAGGAGTTGGAGTTGACCTTTAGTAAAGACGCAGTTGTGCGATCTATTGAGGCAAATTTAGAAAATTTTTTGCAGGAGCGATTTAGCTTGCCTACAGAGCGCGACGTCGTGGAAAAAGCCCTCTTGACCAAAATCGAGTTGCTTAGGCCGTTGGCGGCGCACTGGCCCAGCGCCGTTGCATTGGAATGCTGTCCATCAAATGCTCCATACACTGCCATGAATCTGGCGGAATTTGTTGATACTACAGCGTATTACATGGAGCGCGTTGGCGCACTTAACGAACTTCTCGATCCCGCGCGGCGAGTTCTGCAATCAAAGGCGATGGCATCCCATCTTCAATTTGCCGGTACAAAAGACAGCGCTGGTGTGGCAGCTTCATCTTTCCTAAAGAGCTTTCTACATGGAATTCCACTGTCTTCTGGACCACATGCTGGACACTCAGGCATTAGTCCATTGTGGTTTTTAAGACGTGGGCAGCTGGTTTTGCTATATGGTACAGCAATGTCTTCCTTACTTGGTGACGTTTCACGTAATGCTGCAGATACCCGCGCTTTAACGAGGAAAGCTGTAAATACGTTGTTCTAATTTCCTGTTGTCGCCAAGTAGACGTTGGAAAGTTGCTTTTTGATTATCTTTTTGAAGAAGGTAGGTCCATTCTTCGCTCAGCAAAAAGGATGATCGCAATAATAAGAGCACACTGGCTAAGCAGATGACATTGATGAATTTCAGGAAGAGGAATTTTCTTTTCGCCAACAAAGGAACGGCAAGGCGAAATACATAACTAATTGCATACGAGTGTGCCATTTTTATTATTATTCAACGAAGCACGTGTACGTGTGCTTTTACATCCTGTTTGGATTTCCCCTTGTAGTCCCGTGAACAGTGTATTAAAGGCTTTCTGTCCATTTGGTAAGGTATATGTTTTGTTTTCTTCATCCAACTCTGTTGAATAATGGGTAGTGTATGGGTAAATTACAGATCTCTTCTGAAAATCCTTCTATCTATTTGTTCAATTATAATAGTTTGAAATGCTATCTTCAATCAAAGCCAACCTTTAAGCGGGAAAAATGCACTGTGAGTTCCATCCGGGTCAAGGTCGTTTTGTTGTCGCTGCAGTCAATATAGCAGCAGGAAGCGTAATATTCAAAGAGGAAGCGTACAGCGTTGCACAGCACATCGACAACACAAAATCACAGCGTTGTGTTCACTGCTGTGGTGACGCACGGAAGCCATTTAAAAAGTGCAACAAGTGTGGTAGCGCGTATTGTTGTGAAGAATGCTTGACGGTGCATTCCAGCAGTCACACAGAAACTGGCGAATGCTGCGCAGTTATTTTCACGAAGATAGCAGCTAAAAATGTCCCCGAAGAGGATCTGGATACTTTTATGATGACATGCTTAGTCCTAGGGCGTTGTGCGTCTGAGAAGAAAGATGAGCGGTTGTGTCGAACCGTTTCGGGCGCTGAAAATACCTTGTTTGAGACTGTTGGCTTTGGTATGGAAATTGAAAGCCCTCTACGGTTTCTCAATATGGGAGTTGCTCCGGACACAGTTTTTGTTTCTTCATACGATCATGTGGAGTGCCTCGGTACGAATTTGAGGGAGACGAATTCAGAAATTGTAGACGATTTTACAAAGTTGTACGATATTTACTTATCCACGTTGCAGCACAAAAAGTATTTGCAGCAGACACGAACACATACACATAAGCTTCCCTGTAACGTGAGTTGCAAGACGTTTGTGGCCATCTGTACAGCTTTTTTGTGCAACGGTTTTGGAATATGGAGTTCTGTTAATCATCAGCTTGGAGTCGCTTTGTACCCACAGAGCTCATATTTTAACCACAGTTGTGCTCCGAACATGGGGCGCAGAAACATCAAAAAAACACGCGTGATTGAATTCTTCGCGGCAAGAGATATCGAGAAAGGTGAGTCATTGTGCATATCTTATATCGATTTGAAATTGCCTGCGATGGAGCGAGCGGCAAAGGTCAAAGCAACATACTCGTTCGACTGCTCGTGCATACGCTGTGACCCCGCAGCTGATTACATCGTTGCAAACACGGTTTGCTGTGGCTGTGTCCCAGCCCTGTGTTGTAACTGCATCTCGAAAGTCATGCAGCCACTGGAGGATGGAATGTATGTGTGCCCATGCTGCGATGAGAAGCAAGAAGCATCTTAAAGTAACTGCTGCAAGCGAAGAGAAAGACTTAACGGTTAAATCTATTGCTATAAGAAACTTTGAAGGGTCTCTAAATTATTCTCACTAATCATTAAATAATTTAATTGCTTGTACAGTGTGTGTGCTAGCTTTGGTTGAAGTGTCAATACCTCTGGTCATACTGTAGGCACTGCTGAGCAGATAGGCTGTTGATGAAAGTGTCTCCGACTCCTTTGCCCACTTTCTTTTTTTCCCTTTTTGTAAAGTCGCATTTCTTCAACTTTTTTTTTTTTGCATCTTCGCTTTCTGCTAACTGCTTCCTTTTGTTTGATAAGCCCCAATTCTTTGCCAATCTTATGTCATGATTGCGAATAATGAAGCTGCTTCAACTTAACTTCTGTTGCTACTTTGTGTGTAATGGTTCATGATGGCCCAATTTTGTTCCCATCAACACTCATTGCACCTCCGTGCTCTTTTTGTAGTGCACGCATATTCAAAATGCTAAGGATTAAAATAAGAAAATGATGCAGTACTATTACTTCATGAATCTCCTAAAATCTTGGCTGCAGGAAGAGAACGATGGAAAAGCCAAGAGGAGAAGGAAGGCGGGCTTTATGGCGTACTGACCTGATTTCCTTACCATGGATTCTATTTTCCCTTGGCATTTCTCCTCTTTTTGGTCTCATATCTTCGTCCTGTTAAAGAGCTTCTATACTGTGGATTGCTTTCTCTTTTTTCTCGAGAAATTCTCCACGTGAAACAAATTTAAATTAACGAAATTCCTGTCGCTATTATCGGAGGGGAATCTCGCTGATTACTTTTTAGAACTTTGTTGTTCATCATGGCGTTTCAATTACTCCCCGAGACCGACTCCTTTTACGAGGTTCTTCTTCGACCAACATTTGCGGTCGCTTTTAGCGTTATGGCAACTTTCATGATTGTGGCAAATTATATATTGGAAAAGTCAGCTGTAGAGCAAAGTAGTTCGCCTGCGGTGCTGGTGAAGGGTGATCTCATCTTCAACGTGCTTACGTTCACCTTATTTGCTGCAGGAGTTACCTATGCGAACTCAGCACAAATTACTCGTGCAATTGCCGTAGGACAGAGTCCACGGATGAAGCTTTCGCGACTTCGTTCTCTACCGTGGCCACTCTGTAGCATGTGTGGGGCCGAGGGCGATCGAGCGGTTGTTTCATTTCTCCTATACTCACTGATATTTCCCGGTGCTGTCGTGCTCGTTGCGTTGCATGTAGCCTCCTTAATTACCAACGGATATGACCACGCCTTCTACTGGCCGATGCCACTCAAACGGTATCTCGCGTGGACAATGCTTTGGCGCCTCGTCGTCACAACATGTGTGTTCACGACAAACTATCTTGCAGCTCACAATCCTACGCAGTCTGTCTTGATTCCAAGTGCGGACCACGATGAAGCACAGCCACAGCAAGCCGGAAAGAAAGACTGACAGCTAATGTAGTAGTGCGTTTTTTTTTTTTTGTCGTGATCTCTGTTGTGTATAACTCAGTTATGCCCCGTGCCAAATACCATGATCACTGCTCATCTGAATCAGTATGTGACTTTTTTTTTTGCTTGTTCTCTAGTGGCTTCTCTGCTACCCTATAAAGCCGCACAAAAAGAAAAGATGGACTTTCCCCTCCTTCTTCCTATGAAATCTTTGGGGATGGTGTTTTCAGCGAACTGAGAGAAGTGCATCTACTTCGATGAGAAGGGGAAAATGATATTTGAAGTATTTGTGGTGAAAGGGTTTTCTTTCCATACTTGCCTTGCGCATTCAAGCAGCATCGCGTTCAACCTTCCTTCGATTTTTTGTTTTAGATGTTCTTGCTCTTTGCTCCCCCCTTGCTTACCCTCCATTATTTGGCTCACTGCCCGCAATGCACAAACCATGTTGTCTTCCTCATGTGGATTTTATGTGGTGGAAAAAAAACAACAACTTTGCTTTCTTTCCTTTCAATCGACCACAACGTTATCCTTATGGACTGTTGATGAGAAGCGCTTAAGAGTTTCTTTCACTATTGCTCTTATTCTTATTGTTTGAACCTTTTTTATATTATCGATCGCGGCTATCGACTTAACGTCACCATACAGCCAGCTCATACGCGCACCGTTACATACGTGTACACACCCCTTGACGTAAAGCATCGCCAAGATGGACGCCACGAACCGCGGTCTTTCATATCTCTGCTGTGTTAACGGCTCTCTGAAGCCGTGGGCTGAGGGCCAGGACGAGGGCGACGACAAGTATGAGAGCTTGCATGGTCCTGGAGGTCGCAATCTTACCGGCTCTGTTAACGACAAGCGTATTTGCGTGCCTCAGAAAATTGATCCAAAGACTTTCTTTGCCAACGAGCGCACGTTCCTGAAGTGGCTTTCCATATCTGTCATGGTTGGGCTCATGTCCCTCACACTCCTCAATTTTGGTGACTCTACGAGCAATGGGGCAGAGCTGGCGGGCTTGGTGTTGCTGCCGGTCTCGATTATCTTCATGGTATACTCGCTCTTCATATTCCGCGACCGCGCAAATAAGATTTACATGCGTGAACCGATGCGCTACGACGACACTCGTGGCCCCACCATGCTTGTCCTCGTGTTGGCCTCTGCGCTAATTCTTGCGACCATTTTCTCCCTCCAGCGCCAGTACTCACAGACGGTGGTGTCTTCTTTCTCCGACTCGGTACGCTTTTCGCAGTAATGGTGTACACTAGGGAATAAAATTCAATTGCGCTGCATGCGCAGGAACGAGGAGAAGCCAGCGACGGCAACGGCTTTGGAGGTTAAAAGTGCTCCTAAGAAGAGGCTTGACCGTAGAGCTCCTAGTGCGGAGGAACGAAACACAAAATGAGCGTTGACGCAGATGAATGCTCAAATATTTGTTTGGCGGACGGTAAATGAGAAGAGGAAAATGCGGGGTGAAATGGGGAGTCTAGCGAGAAAAGGAACACGGCAAAATGCTGATATCGCTGCTGCTCTTTGGATGCACGCGAGAGCTCTACGAAGCGAGTAACATGCCACTGTTCTTTCGATCGACGTGGTAGCGGGAGAAGAAGAAAAGGGAGAATCGTACAAAGGCGCAGTAATGATGACACCTTCACAACGGTTACATCCTTTTTTAAAATGCTGTTTTAAATCATGTGTGCCCCCGGTTGCACCGGCCTACACACATTTTTGCGTCTAATTTTCCATAAAAGCTCTAAAAAGGCGATTCGCGTGCTAGCCCACGGCACACATTCCTTCCCCCTCTTTTTGTGTTTCTCATCTAGGATGCGCAGTCTGTGCGGCGCAACACGATACTGGCTCAGTTATTGTGAAACAAAAGAAGACTTTTTTGGAAGCTTAGCGTTTGTTTTTTTCTGCTGTGTTTTTTGTCTGTGATTGGTCCAAGGGAATTAGCATGAGGTATGCGATTACATGTGCAGTGAAACAGATAACCTAGCCGTGAAGGGCGTCTCCTGCGGCTGCCTTGTAAGCAACTCTTGAAGATGCGCCACTTCTCTTGAGTGTGGACGAGAGAGAGGGCATTGCCTTCTCACCAAAGCGAATGCAGAAAGCGGCGAGTATCTACGAAGGATGAATCAGTGGAGCTGTTACTGCCGCTGTCGTGAAGGCATTCAAAGCGCTTTTTTGGGTGTGAATTCCAAATGAGGCGTGGGCGCCTTTGCCTTTTGTTCTCATTCTTCCCTCTCCCTTTTCCTTCCTACTCACCGTTGCCGGAGCTAAGAGCTGATCTACAAAGGAGCCAATATCGAAAAGGATGATCGGGCTAAAGTCGATGTCGGGTGTGCGCGACCTCGTCAGAGGTGGTGCTCTGCCCCTCCGCCTCGTGAACGCCGTCAGCTCCCGCGCCAAGCATGAGAGTTTCGAGTACGAGGCGGTTGTCGCCGACGCGTGCGCCGCCGCCAGCGTAGCGGTGCCTTCTGAATCGGACCTGCCACATAGTCGCTGGTGGAAGAAGCTATGCCGGGCGTGCCAGAACAAAACCGGCACCACAAAGCACGGCAGTCAGCTTCTGCGGTCGCGCCTCGTCAACGCCCTGACTCAGCGGATGGCTGTGGAGGAAATTTACCGGCTGAGCGGCGGTGAGATTGCCAAGGAAGCTCCTATCGACAACCCAATTGTAGTGATGGGCCTACCGCGCTCGAACGGGCACATGGCTGCGCACGTGCTGGCCCGCTCTGGTCTCTTCCTGACTCCGCGGCAGTGCGACACGCTCTCCCCCTCGCTCTTGCTCGACACCGAGCGCCGCGATGCCTTTCAGAGTAAGTTTCGTGGCTTTGGCTACCTTCATCCTGACTTCCTCTGTGTGCGGGTGCCGCAGGTGGATCAGGTGGACGACGACCTCACGCTGCATCTCATGACCCCGCAGTCGTACGCCTGGGGGTTGCTGCATGGCTTGGATGAATATCTGCTGGAGTGCCTCGAGGAGGATCAGCTGCCGGTGTACACCGAGGTGCGCCGCGTTATGGAGTTGCTCCAGTGGTACAAGAAGTGCGGCCACTTCTCAGAGGCCGTCACACGTGAGTTCGAGCCCATCGACAACGCGATGGAGACGCAGACGTACGGCACGAAGGGGACGCTGCTCCACCCCCCGTGGCTCCTGTATAGCCCCTTTGCGATTTTGAGCTCGGAGGCGCTCAACACGGTGTTTCCAAGCATGAGGGCAATCTGGGTGCATCGCGCGCTGAGTCAGTGCCTGCCGTCTCTGTGCTCCTCTATCTGCCTGCACAACGCGCTCTACACGGGCAAGCCGCCAAGCGACTCGCAGCTGGCGTCGGTGGGCGAAAAGGTCTTGGGCATCTTTGGCTCCGGCACGGAGAACGCCATCGAGTACTACGGCAAGTTCGATCAGCGCCGCATGGCCCATTGGTCGAACCGCGACGTCAAGCGACACACCACTCGCATCGCGCAGAAGACGCTGGATTACTTTGGCATCGAGTTGGATCGTTTCCGCCGCATGCAGATGATTAACGGACAAACCGAGTACTTGTCGAACTCGCGTCCGCTCCACGACGCACAGATGCCGTATTTCTGCCTTCACGACGGCGTCATCGGCGACGTCTTCCAGGACTACATCTTCCAGTTCGAGGAGTTTGCGTTCGAGAAGAAGTTTGGCATTACGGTGAAAGAGTACAAGCCACTGGCAGCGCCAGCGGATCAGGTGGCGATGAAGGGTATCTCGCACGGCTCCAGTGAGAGAGCAAAGACACCGGGACTTGGCGTGGGGCAGCCCATGGTGGGTCACTTTCTACAGGAGGGCAAAGGCTTCCGGTAGCTTTCGCTGCAGTGTATCTTCGATTTCCCCTAACGGCGGCCACTTCTAGGAAGATCTTGGATTTGTGGGAGATCACTCTACAAGAGAAAAATGAAGCCGGTCCCCTATCTGCTACGCTGGCGCGTCGTCCTCTCTGGCTATGTGGGTCTGCAGGTTTTTTTTTGTGTGTGTACATTAGTGGGTGGTAGCTGCTGTGCTGCTTCCCGCACCCGACATTCTTCATCTATTTTTTTTCTGTTGTTGTTTGCTTTCGTTGGGTGAGCTGCGGCACGTTGTTTTGCAGATCACCGTCTACGAGAATAAAGTCAAAGTTGCGTGCAGGTCTCATATTATATATGCCGCTTTCTTTTATCACTGTAAGGCAAGAGGAAATCGAGCTGCTGGCTATATATATATATAGAGAGAGAGAGATTAATGTAAACATGGTAGAGTGCCCTCTCGCACCCAGCTCTCTACGTACATGTCCAGACGATATTCCGTTATGTATATATATATAAATAAGGAGATAGCCGGTTTTACCGTCCTAACTGACACCCTGGCGAGTATATCCACGAACTCTTCATCATGTCACACCGCACTTTCTATCGATCCTCTCTGTTGTTGTTCGTTTTTTTTCCTCCTTCCTGCTCCGTGTCTTTCTTACGTTCTTCATCTGTTTTTATTTTCCTGGATGAAGTTAACACTGAGGGAGTGGACGGCATCGAGCTGAGACCCCCCCCTCACCGACCGAACGACCGACCCCGATCCTTTTTTTTTGTACGCGTTTTCGATACCGTTGTAGAGAAAAACAAAGAAGCAAATATTCTGTTATTTGTTATATTATTATTATTATTATTATCTTTTGTTGCTGTGCTTGCAGTCGTGCCGGCACTGAATCCCCCGCCCTGCCAGTTACTGCGAACTGTACGCGTTGTCCGTCCCATTTAGAAATCCCCGCAGCACAGACTCCCAAACATGACGGAGGGCCGATTGGAGACGGTGCACAACCTGCGCCCCAAGAATTGGGACAATCGCAGGCACTGGACCAACTGGCACCACCTCTATGACTGCGAGATCGACCACATCACCCGCGAGAGCGCCCCGTTTCACGATTTACGCGCGGGAGGCCAATTCCAGTATGAGTACGAAGGAAGCGGGCCTTACGCGGCCCCCATCGAGCCTGCCCGGGTTACAGAGCGCAAGGCGGGTGACCGCATGGACTTCGCTATTGGCGACGGCCCGGGCATCAACCGTCTTGGGCAGATTCCGCCAGACGCGGAGGGGGGTCGACCCCTGAATCAGAACACCGTGCCGCGGCAAACCGCTTTGTTTACCCGAAACAAACCTCTCAAACGAGGCCTCTTCTCCGAGTTCCCCTACATGCCAGACGGAGCCGAAGAAAAGGACGGAAACGTGCCGAGGACGGGCCTCATGAAAGCGGGAGGCCCCTGCGACTACCTGGGCGGACAGGCAGAGCACATTCCAGATCCGTACGACGACAAGGTGAACCACGGCCGCATCGGCCACTTCCGCACAGGACCCATCAAGCACGACTACCCAAAGTGGATGCCGCAGGGCGAGCCCGAGAAAAAGGCTCGCAAGACGTACGGAGCGTTCCGCGCTGGCAAGCCGGACAACCTGCATATGGGCAGTGACCCCGAGTGGATCCCTGACCCGTACGACAAAGGCAAGATTCGCGGCTCTGGGCATCCCTTCCGCACGTGGCACACCAGCACGAAGTGGTCAATGCCGGTGTACGCGCCGTGGATGGCGGGGCTGTCCACCGCCGAGGCGCGCAAAGGGGCGACGCTGGACTTGACAGAGAATAACCTGCCTAACTTGAAGAATAGCCGCAAAGCCAACATGACGCAGACGATCGGATCTGAGGCCGCCCTAGCGTCTATGCCGCCATGCTAGTAGAGCACAAGGGAAAGAACGGGACTGAATTAGAAGACAGTAACGCTTACTTACGTTTTCCTCGCGCTGTTTGCTTCGCTTGGATTATGAGTAGTCTATGTAACGTGGCCCACGCGAAGTTGTGCGGAGCTTAGATACCGCTGCGTGCATGCACGTGCGTCTGCCTGGGTGGGTGTGACTCTGGCTGTGAATGGCGTTGCTTTCTGCTCGTGATGAGGATGCACTTACCAAACTGGCTGCTTCCCAATGTTTTAGTTTTTGCTTTTTCATATCCCTCCTCTCATCAGATGTACAATTCCCCGTATTCTCCTTGCGACTTCGCTTTGTGTACATAGCACCCCCTACGTCGTCTTGAATTCTTTTTTGTTTGTTTGTTTTCTTTTGTTTGGTGCTACTTTGCAGCCCACAATGAAGAGGAGGGGGCAACAGCAAATGGTGGCGGAACTCGGTATTCCAAACCAAAAGAAAATGGAACAACAGCAAAAAAGAAATTGAAGATGCAGGCGAATGGCATTCAACCCCCTATCTCCTACTCACTGAGCCTTTCGCTTGCACTTCATTTTGAGAGAATGACTCGAAGAGTTGACGTAGCTAGGCAGGCATACGGGATAGACAACGACAAATGGGCGTTGCAAGTGCTCGACCCTCATTCTTGAGGTTTTCTCTTATGCTTGTTGCTATCGGGTCTCGATGCATAATAATAAGTTAAAAAGATGACGACGTGGCGGAGCTGCACTGCCTCTGCATTTTGTCACCGCTTTGGCTGTTGTCGTTGTTGAAGTGTAGAAGAGAGAGAGCTACTCATCATATTCTCCCATCGTCGACGCCTTTGTTTCCTTTCTTCTCCTTTTTTTTTCTTT
>LJSK01000230.1:0-20488 GCA_001299535.1 Leptomonas seymouri
GCAACGGCGGGGGCGCTGGCAGTGCTTCGAGCGCAGGTATTGCGGTGGGTGGTGTGAGGAGCCGGCCATCAGCTGCGGACCGTGCGTTGACAGCGCTGACGGTGTCTTCAATACGAAAGGTGGCCGCGACCGGATGCGGATGTGGTTGTGCAGGTGTGAACTGCTGCGGGTGCTGTCGGTGCTGGAGGGGAGAGAAAGCGCAGAACGAGAGCACTGGGGAAGTGCCTGAGAGGGATAATGTAGAGTTGGGTGGCAGTGCGTGTGGCGAGTGCGGCTGTGGCAGTGGGGATGACCGAGTAGAAGCGCCGGCTACGGCACCCGCGGCGAGAGGCGATGTAGATGGGCCTACAGAGGCGACTTCCCCCGCGGCACCCGGCGCGACATTCGCCACGTTTTCTGCGCTGCCGCGGCTCCCATCCACTGTGAGTGCTGCGGAGCTGGATGCGCTGCAGCAGCTGGCGGCGGCCTTCCAGATTCTGCAGTCCTCCGCCGCGACGGCGGAGGGGCAGCTGGACGGTCCGGCGATCGTGCGCAAGGCGGAGACGATGACGCTGGACGCGCTGAACCGGGCGAGCCACCTGTCGTCGGACACGCGCATCCAGGACATCCTGTGCGACCTGGCGCAGCTGCTCTCGTTTCTGGACTCCCACGCCGCGGTGACGGGCGGAGCTGCACAGACGGCGTCCGGCGACTGCACGGCGACGCTGCCGCAGCGTGTGACGCAGCTGCGGATGCTTGCGAACCTTGTGGGCGCGCTGCTGTGCCTGCTGCGGCGCAGCGTTGCGGACGCGGTGCCGTACGTGGAGGCGGTGCTGGTGACGTTTGCGCAGATCCCGCCATCGTCGCTGCTGCTACGGGAAAGGCAAGAGGAAAGAGTCCCTGGGAACGGAAGGCGTCCTGCGGTGCCTGATCCTTCGTTCAGGGTAGCGGTGGGTGAGGCACCTGTAGTGATGAATGTTCCCGATCAGAAGCACGCGGGTGTCGGGGAAAGGCTGCTGCACGACGCTGCCGACCTTCTGGCGGCTACGACTGCGGCTGAGGTTGGCTCGGAGGGCCTGCTCGGCTCAGGTAATGTGGGTGCCGATGGCGTTGGTACCTGTGAAGATGCCCGGACTGCAACCGACACGACGGCCAGTGCTAATGTCGACCGGTCGGTGGAGGGTTTAGCTGAGAGTAAGTTGATTCCGAGGGGCGGCTGGCCGTGTTTCGCGTTGGAGGGAGGTCTTTCAATGTCGTCCTGCAGTGATGAAAGCACCGCGTTTCTTGCCACCGCTGACATAGCGGATCTGTGCCGCCGCGATGTGGCGTTCACGCGGTACGTGCTGAACTGTGTGGTGGCGATTGGGATTGCGATGGAGGGGGTGCATCCGGTGGTTGCGCGGGGTGCCTACATGCTGGCCAACGCCCGTGCTGCTGAGGTGCTCAGCGAGCCGAACCTGCTTTTGACGGCTTGCCTTGCGGCCTCCCCTGCCGCACCGTGCCTGTGCGAGATGCTGTTCAACGAGGCGGGGAGGGGTGACAAAACGCGCGACATCACCTTTTTCCCGCTGCACTTCTTTGAAGGTCTGCGGCCGGTGCAGCTGCGCTTGCGTGAGGCATGCGGCGAGGCGGGTTTCTGGCGGCAGCTGCCACCGAATCACGTCGTGCCTCTGTTCAAGTGTTGAAGACGTTTTTGGTGTTCCGTTTTTCCTGCTGCTCGCACATGTTCATTGCGACCCTGGCGCTTCTTGCTTGCTCGGGTGTTGGCTTTGTTTTCGAGGCAGCTTCTGCTTATCGGACCGGCTGCACAAGGCAGGAGCGTTCCCTGCCACCGAAGCCCTGATCTCCGTGCTTGCTCCCATTCGTGTGGCTGTCAGGGGATAGTGCATTATTGAAATGGGGAACATCGCCGCTGCTCTCTATTTTTTTGGTTTCTTTACCCGTCGCGACGGTAGCTCTAACGCCGTCTGATGTGTTCTTTGTTTCTATGAAGAGCTGCTAAGCAATACGTGACAGAATCTTTGAATGTGTGCGCGGTACGGGAGAAGGCAGGCATGCGCAACGGCGGGCTATCCATTCCTATATCGATTCACCCATGACATTACCGATGTGTAGCAGCTGATTTTCAGGGCAGCGCGGTTTAGAAGTCGTAGTGACTGCTGTTTGTCGAGGTGCTTTGCGGTCGTGGGTTGTGCGACTAAGCTGCACGGTAGATGTTGGACCGTGGAATTGCAGCTAACGGTAAGAGAAGACAGAATGAAGGTTGTGCTGTGCACGCACTCTCTCAGCGCCGCAGGTGGCGCATGAAAGCTAGCTGATCTCTTCTGCTTTGTTGTTTGGTCTCCTGAAGATCCTATTTACTCTCTCCTTTTTCTTTGTTTTGCTCCACTTCTGCCTTCTTTTCTCTGTGCTATCCGCTGGCATGGCGTTTGCACGGGCGACCTCCTCGTAAATCACTGCGCGTCGCCGTGCACTCGACGCAGTCTTCTACTCGCTTCTTCGTTTTATTTCTGTTTACATCAGATAACTTCGATCTTTCGTTTTCGTTGTCTTTGCGAAGTCAGCGCCAAGCAATTTACGTGGCTCTAAAGCGAAAAGAAAGGTAAGCACAATCATCCTTTTCACACACACACACACAAACACAAACGCGCGAGCGCGCCTCTTATTGCTTTCGTCAAGTTGGTGCTTTGTACATCACAGCAAGTTTACACGGTGAAGTGCTTCTGATTTGTATTTGCCCCCCTCTTCCTTGCATGTGCTTACTCTGTGAGTGTTACTTCAAGACTTCAGATTGCCGCTCTTGTTACGTTGACGTCATACACCTGTTTACCCGTCGGCTTCCCATCTAGTGCTGCACTGCCACGACACGTGCACTTCCGCGATACGCAAGATAGTGTCAGACTTCACTTTAGTTTTTTTTTTCTCTCTTTTCACAGTCCTTTCGATACAAACGAAAGGGAAGTTTTGGCTTCGCTTCTTTCTAGTTGTGGGCTTTGGACGTAACTCTGGCGTTCTGCCAGCATCACAAACAGCAGCACACCTTCCTGGGACGTGCCAGCGCATTCTATATCCATACAGACACACACACACACACACACACACACAAACTCTCTTTCTCTCTCTCCCACACATTTCTATATATCTATCTATCTATCTCTATCTCTATCTATTTATATAGGTATGTATGTATGTGTATCGGTATATATTTATGTTTATATATTATATTTACGTATCCCATACCATTGACGCAGCTGCTACCCAACTACCAGTGTATTCCTACTCCAGCTGTGCTCTCGGATTGCGATAGGCGACGACGTTTCCGCGGTAAAAGAAAGAAATCGGAGGGATCTTTTTTTTTTCTTTTTTCTGTCTTTGTGCTGTTGTTTGTTGTTGTCCACTTTCATTTTCGCCTCGACCTCTATTCTTTGCGCACGATTGCCGGCGACTTGGGGGACGCGTAGGAGAGGGAGAAATCAAAGCGAGGGATCGAGAACTTCAACGCCGACGCCCGTTTTTTCTTTTCATATTTTGCTGTTTTGGCGTCATCACCACTGAAAAGGAAGAAAAAGAAACATTCTACGCGTACGTCCGCTGCTACGCGCACCAGCAAAAGTCGGAGTGCTGTTTATTGTTTTCTGAAATACTTTTACAGTCTGTGGGTTGATTTTTTTTTTTTTCTTCTTCTCTCTTCTGTGTTGCGATTGTTAATCTTTCTGGGTATCATTCATATATTATTATTGTTTTCTTCGATTTTGTGTGTTGCATGTGCCCGACGTTCAACTACCACCCACAGGAATAAAGGCAGCGATCATTTTCGACGTAAGCCACACACACACACAAACAAACACACAACGTGCGCTTGCTTCCCTACTTCTCTCCCCGATATGCGACGACGTGTCACACGCAGCGTCCTTCCACATTGAACGAGAACGCCTTAAGTACTGAATCGAACGCATACACCCACCCACCCGCACACACACACACACACACATACGTACAAAGACAAAAGGTGGATTTGCTTTGCTCTTTTGCCTCTCTTGCGTCATACTGCTATTGCGAGTGCTCTTTCCGCCTTTCAACTCATTTGTTTTGATCTTTTCTCTTTCGTGCTTTTGCTTTCGTGGATTCTCTCTTCTTCTTTTTTTTGTTGTTTGACTCTTGTGTTCACAGAGAACCCGTCGCACATTGATACCCGTGTGCAAGCCCATCTCTGACGAGACTTCGTTTTTGTTCTGAACTTCAATTCCTTTGTGATTTTCCCCTCGGCAACATCCGCCTTCTCCCCACGCCGTTTTTCGTTCTTAGAAAGCAACATTTACGCTGTGCTGCATCGAAGACGCTGATTTCAATTGAGCAACGCACACCGTTTTTTTTTTGTTTTACGGAGGGTGAAAACTAAAGTGGTTAACAGATCAGAGCCAACATCTTTTATTTCTGCCTGTTTCCCGTGTTCTGTACTTCATTTGTTGTTTGTTTTCCTGTTTATATCATTTTGTTTCTGTTTTCATCTCCCGTACACAAAGCATTAACAGTTTTTTTTTGTGTTTTGTTCTCTGTTAGGCTGTTTTCACATACCACACCAAAGAAAGGTTTGTTCTCACATCTCTTCACAGGCGGAAGAATTAAAGTCCTTCGCTGCATTGGCCCTTTAAAAAAAAAAAACACGGAGGAAAACGAGAGAGGGCAAAGAGCCGTAGGTGCTACCGCTGTACTTTTACTTTTCCATCTCTTTCTTCACATTTTCTTTGTTCACAGTTGGATTTCTTTTGTTTACGCGTGAATCAGTTGCTTTGTTTTTGGTTGTTTAAGCCTACCGAAATTAAAAAAAAAAGCAAAGCAGAGGGATCTGCTCAGCGTCTTTTCGTATCTCGCAGAGCGAGAGAAGCTGCTCGATTCAACTTCTCTTTTTGTCATCTTCATTATCATCTTGCTTTCTCTTTTTTTTTCTTTGCCTCTTGCGTTTCTTTTTCAAAAAAAAAAAGAATATAATCTCTTCTTGTTATTCACACCCTCGTTGTCGTATCCAATTTTCTGTAGCTAGCATTGATCCAATAGCAGTTTTTATTATTATTCTAGTAGCCTTTAGTTGTCCTCTGTTTGTAGGGCGGGTTGCTCGTTGTCCCGTCAATCATCATTAAAAAAAGAAAAGGAACTATTCTGTAGACGTAAACCTGAGCTTCTGTAGTGAGACGTGCAGTTATTGTCATTTTCTTCTTTTGCTGTTTACCACTCGCCGTTATTTGATTGTGCTTGTGCTTCCCCGTTTGCCCAGTAAACGCTATTTAAGATTTGAGTTGCCCTAAGAGGCGCTCTCGTCTTTCTTCTAGCTCTGTTGCTTGTTGTCTGCCGTTGGTTTTCCATCACCTTGACCGTTTCTTTTTTTTTTCTTCTTGACTTGAAGCCTGCTTGTGCGATAGACGCTGGCAGACATCCGCCAAGGCCGCTCCCCCCGCTGTTTTTTTTTTGTCACAACGCTGTGATTTTTCACGTTTGCCATTCGAATTCGCTCCCGCGCGCACTTTCCATATCAGTCACAAAATTATTTTTCTCTATTCCTCTTCGCCTCTCTTTTTGCAGCTGCACACCTGATTTCTGGCACCTTCTTTCACCGGATTTAACGTACCAGCGAGCGCTCCGTCGTTTTCCTCTCTTGCTTGCAGCTGCTTTGTTACGAGGCTTTGTTTTTGTTTTTATCCGTGCGCGAAAACGTGTGCATTCGGCGAATACGCGAACGCTGATCCGCGGCTTTGTGTCCGCATCACCAGTCTTTTTATTAATATTTTATTGTATTTGATCGGCTGCTGACCTCCCTTTCCGTCTTTTTCGTTGTTGTTGTTGTCTGCACTGGTGCTGTCAAGTACCGTCTGTTCTCCGTCCTGCTGCTCTTTTTCTTTATTTTCCCTTTTTGTGCTCCCGTGGAGTAGCGGCGTGGCCTTCCCACCACCGTTATACGCAATCCCCCACCGCCCATGGCGTCTCTCTTCAGCACGTCTCCCAACATAAAGGCCGAGGAGCCGTCGGGCATCGACAGCAACCCGATCGGCGCTGAGGCTTTCTGCGGCTTCGAGGTGGTTGCAGGCGACTACATGCCAACCACCGATGTGGGCAGCGACAACAACAGCAGTTGCTACCGCGACCCGTACGCCTCCAAGCCATTTACTTCTTGCTCCGCTGCGGTCGGCAAGCAGCGCCTTTCATTTCGCCAAAGCGATGAATGGCTGACACCAACGCTAGACTCCAGCAGCGGGTCAGCACTCAACTGCTTTCAGGTTTACGGGCACTCTCCTGTTTCCGATGCAGCGAGCCACGACAGCTACGAGCGGATCCCGATGTACCACCGCACGCCGCCGCCACCGCCGCCGCCACCTGTGCCACACGGCAGCGGCGTGGATGGCCGTCTCAACTCGCGTCCTTACCGTACAGCCAGCAACACCACTCCTGGCAGCACCGGGAGCAATGGACTGAACCCCTACACCTACCGCGGCCCCAACGGGGACTACGGCAGCCGTAAGCAGAATCGTTTGCATCAAGACTTTAAAGCTCTACCGAAGGAAGAGCGGCAGCGGCTGGTGGAGCGCGAGGCGGCCACGTCGGACTTGCTGGCCCGCACGGTGCACCTCCGCTTCCTTCCGCTGACGATGCTGCAGAGCGAGCTGGCGGAGATCTGCAGTGAGTGCGGCGAGTACTTGCGTGTGCGCATTTGCGGGAACTCGACGAACAACCAAAACTGGATTTACGGTTTTGTGGAGTTTGCGACGACGGCTGGAGCGGAGGCCATGATGCGGCGCAGCGGGATGGAACTGAAGAACGGCCCCGGCCGCCCGCCGCTGCGGCTGAAGTGCAACAGCGCGAAGCAACCGATTGTGGACCGCGTCTTCCACGACGCAGATCCCGCTACGGGCAACCCGTGCATCTTCGGGCTGGGGAACTTTGCCAAGCGTTCCCTCGGCGACGCCCTGGAGAGCTACTACAACCTGAAGGAAAAAGAAGCGAACCAGATGTCGGACATCTGCGATGCATCTACGCCGAACGTGCCCACACCTACAACGGCTGCTGCTGCAGCGCGGCCGCCCATGCGGCTCAGCCCGCACGCGCGTGCCTTCCAACCTTCCGCGACTGCGATGCTCGGGACTGAGATGCTGCCTGGTGTGCAGAACGCCACGGCGGCTACCTCGACCACCAGCACCCCCAGCGGCTCTTCCAACTATAATTCCTCCACACTGCCCACAGCAGCGCTGAAAAGGCTTGACTCCGACTCCGGTAGCAACGACCCTGCCGCGGTCGTGCTGCCGATTGCGACGGATCACTACCGCGCCGCCTCCTCCTCTGCGGGGACGACGCCTCGGGCCTCCTTCACGCCTCCGCAGGGCTTTGCAGCGCTGGACGGTTTGACGGCCATTGCGAACGGGAAGGGGACGGCGACCGCGGCTCCGCACCCTCGCTTTGCCTCCTCGCAGCGCCGCCATGAGCGCTCGCCCGATGGCCCGAGTGCTGTGGCGCCCGCTTCTGCGAATATTCGTGCGAGTACGCTCGGGACGGATTTGCTGCTGCCGCCGTCAACGTACAGCACCGCGATGCCGCGTGGTGGCGCCACCACCTCCGACGTAGCGGGCAGCGAGCTCTCCCTCGCTCTGCAGAATATCATGCTGACCCGCGCCGCCACAGACGGTGAGGAGGTGCTGGAGCGTGGGCGGGAGCTGGCGCTGCGTGCGATTGGGCAGTCCCAGGACTTTCTCACGTCTCAAAAGGGCTTCTATGACGCGATGGGCACTCTACGCTCGCTGATTGAGCTGCTGGACTGCCACGCTGCGCTCACCGGCGGTGCATCGGCCACCGTTGCCGGTGACCAAACTGCGGACCTCCCTCAGCGTGCCACGCAGCTGCGGCTTCTCGCCAACCTGATGATGGCGCTGCTGTATATGATGAAGCGCAACTTCAGTGACGCCCTGCCGTACATCCACGCGGTCGTGATGTGCTGCAACGAAATCCCTGTGGTGCGCCTGTGGAAGGCGCCGTCTGCCCAACCGCCGTTGCAGCGGCAGAATAGCCGCAGCCGCAGCCGCAGCTGCAGCGGGAGCGAGAAGTCGGCGCCCCACGCCCCACAGCCGGCGCAACCTTGGCAGGGACTTGCGGTCGGGGACGCCTTTGAGGAGGCGCTTCACAACACGGAGGGCTACGACTGCTTCAGTGCCCCAGCAGACTTTCTGGAGGCCGTGCTGGAGAGCATCCGAGACGAGGAGGGCGCGGAGAGGGTGGAGAGGCCGCGTGAGGGCGGCGATAAGGGCGAGACGGGCCAAAGCAGCGTCAACGGTGACACCGCCAGCACGTCTTCGGCCGAAGCGCAGGCGCTGCTCCGCCGTGACCAGGCCTTCCAGCGGTACGTGCTGAACGTTTTAGTGGCGATTGGCCTTTCAATGGAGGAGGTGCAACCGAGCATCACACGCAGTGCCTACACCCTCGCTGCGGGTCGTGGCCGTGATGTCTTGAACACCTCCTGCGAGGCCCTGGACGACTACCTGCGTTCTGCGGAGACCCACCTACGCTTCAGTGACCACCTCTACGGCCCTCCGCTGGGCGCGGCCAGCAAGCGGGACATCACGTTTTTCCCTCGGCTCTTCTTCTCGTCTGCGGAGTCGGTGCGGCAGAAGGTGGTGTACTCCGCGGATAAGGAGCTGTTCTGGCAGTGCCTGCCGCCGAAGCAGTGCGTGCCGGTGTACATGGAGTAGGGAAGGCTGCTAGGTGACAAGGCAGCGTCCCTTGCGATCCGGTGATGCGTCTGTGCTGTTATTGGCTGTTGCTCTCCAAAAACATATTGGGGGACGCATATGGCATCAGGTAGAGGATGGTAGCGTGTTGAAGAACCTCAGGGTCAGCTCTGAGGTACCCGTTTCCTTTGTTTCTTTTCTTCTTTTGTTCTGCTTTGTTTCGCATATTGTTGTCCGCCTCCTCCCTTTTTTAATTTTTCGCAGCCTGAAACGTTGTAATGGACGGTGAGAGAGACAGAGGGTGTCTTCCCCTCCAGAGGCAGCCGTGACGTGCGATGTTCTGTGGCGGAGTGATGCGGTGAAGCAGCAGACACCAACGGCTGGTGGTTGCTGTCGCTGTGCTGACGTGCTTCGCCCGGCACTACGCGGTTATTCAAATAGGATGCGGAGGCGCTCTTTTCTTTCCACTCGCCGTGATGCCTTTTTTCTTTGTCTTCGTATATAACTGCATCGCCGTTTTCTTTCCTTTGGAGCCGGTGCTCAATCCTTTGTTGCTGCCGTTGCCTTGGCTTTCCGTGCCTACTATGCCTCTGAGATCTGGACTTCATCTGCCACCACCTTTCACAGTCTCGTCTCAGGCGCACTCCGAGTGCGATGCTTTGTGCAACTTCTTCTATTAATATATATGTATGTATATGTATATGTATACACTGATTTCATGTAGGCAGTGCATGCTTGCTTTTTTTTTCCCTTTTAGAAGCTCTTAGCTACAGCTGTATGTTCATAGTATAGTTTTCTAGGAGGCAGGGCCGAGGCGCTGTAGTCGCTTCCCGCACACACACAGAGAGAGGGCGCTATAGAGCATCGGGGGCCTGCTGATGTGTATCGTAATCCTTGTTTTGTATTTATTTGTGACATATTGTTCCCACTTCTCCCATGTGCTTAGAGCAGCGTGGTTGGTCCGTGCCGTCGGGGAACTCAACGCCTCGAATTCGTGTAGGTGACCGTGTGCGCAGCCCAATATGGTAGCTGCAAAGCGTGAGAGGGCATGCGGTGATGTGGCCGACGATACTCCACACACAGAGCGACGCACACGGGCACACGGGCACGCGATATTTTTGACATCAAAAGACCCTCCTTTTTTTCCCTAAAGTTAGCACGTTTGATTGCCGCAGCACCGATTCTTCACTATTGCGACTTTGATGTCTTGTGTTTCTTGGTCCTTTGCGGGGCCGTGCTTTTTCTTATAATTCTTGTGTGTGTGCGTGTGTGCGTACCTCCACGCATCGGCGCACCCAACATTCTCTCTTTTTTTTTAAAAATCCGTTGCTTTGTCGTATATGTCTTCTTGGGGCCCGATTTAATCCTGGACCCCTCTTTCATTTCCCCCCCTTTCACAAGTCTTTGACGTTAGCGCCCAACGGGTATGGCTCTCGCGTGAATCTCTCCTGTTCCCCCCTTTCCTGATTCCCAAGAGTCGTGGACGTTGGCTGAAGTTACACATATCTGTTGTGAGCGCACAGGCCATAGAACCAAATACCGGTGAGTGCCCCGATATATATGTACTTACAGCCTATTGGAGTGCTTTGCAGTCATCGTTGTGACTTGTTGTTGCCTTCATGAATAATAGTTCATAAACAGCGGTGCTGGTGGATAGGAAAATAATTTTAAGCAACATATAGAAATTTACTCGACTGCTTTGATTTGATCTCGTTGCCTTGAATTCTCACTACAGCGTTTTCCAAGAAAAATAGCAATAAAAAAATGTTCGGGCTGTAGATGTATTGATGCCAGTGTTCTTTAGACATTGCTGTTCTCCGTGAGGCGTGGCTGTGATTTATGTGCGAATATATTTTCATCCCATGCCGTCATGAAGCTGACATTAACATCCCCCTTTCTTTTTCACTTTGTGTCTGTGCGTGAGAGTTTTTGTGGAAGGAGAATGAAATGGCGGTGCGTTAATTCAATGATAATTAAATTTTATATCCGGTATGTGCCCCACGAGTGAGAGGGAGTAACGAGTCCTGCTGGCGGAATTCTGTAGTTCTCCTTTATTTTCCTCGTCTCTTGTGTATTTCATCTGTTTTTCCTTGTTTTTGTTTGCTTTCGTTTTCCATCTCGTTGCTCCCACCTATGTTTGAAGCCGATGCAGTGAAGGTCGTAACCAACAACGGAAGTACTTAGCACTGCTGTGGGAAGGCACTAATGCGGGTACTTTAACTTGCTGAAGTTGTGGGTTTCCTTCTCCCTTTGTTTGGTCCCCTGTCCTTCCGACCAACCTATACGACGCCCTGTACAAATGCACGATGCTTTCCATTGATGTGCTTCCTTTTATTTCTTTCTGGTTTCCTTTTTGTTTTCTTAATTTGAATGATCGTGAGCGTTTCCTTTCTCGACTTTTTTTAATAATGCGAAACATCAAAGTGTCGAGCTCTGTCAATTGTGCCCGTCTTTAATTCGTGTCTTCCACTCATTTCTTTTTAATTTGTTGGTTTGCGTAAACTCTTCTCGCTGGCTTCTGTGAGAGGTGCTAACTCTTGTGGAAGAGAGGATCTTTCTATTTGATCGTAATGCTATTGTTAGCTCTAGGGTGAAGATACATCCGCCCCTGACGAGCAAAAAAATGCGCCAAGTTAATGCATGTGCGTGGATACGGAGCACCCTCGCTTCCTCTCCAAAGAGGTGGCCTCGAAATCCTTTATGGTGACCGAATAGCAAATGTAAGAGCCATCAGACAAAGAGAGGAGATGCGCAAGATCATACACGTGACGCTCTCTTACGGTTGGCCGTTTCTTTTGTTGTCTTTTGCTTTTATGAGTTTTTATTTTCACCGATTCATCTTTACGCTAAAAGCGATTATTAACAATCCGACAGCTAGCGGACGTTAGCTGCTTTATACACCCCCCCCTGCTCCCACAAAGTCAATAATCCTCCTTTAGGATTTTACCGTTGTGCCTGAAGGGCGTCTGATATGCGTCTTATTATTATTATTATTATTTTGTTTTCCGCTAGAATTAAAGAAGTTGCTAGCATGGAAGCTCATCGAACACCCCACTGCCAAGTTGACGATCGTCGTCACAACCTGCGCGTCTGCAATACTCGGTCCGCCTTTGCTTGTTTTGTATTCGCTTCGCACGTGGTATATTTACGTGTAGCGACCATCGTTTCAGTCCATGGTCACCATACATGATTTTGTTGCTGCGTGATTCGTGTGTTCACCCCCCCCGCTCTCCCCCGTTGTAGCGTTTCCTTTTGTTTTTCTATTTTTGACTTCATCAACTGTAAAGCACCAACACTGTCGCCAACTGGCAGAGAAATGAAGTTGCGGAAGACATGTTGACGATCTGGCGGGTCGCAAAGGGGGGATCTACCGCTGCTTCCTACGTGAAGGAGGTGGCCCTCTTTGTGCGCTTTGTTTTCTTCCATTGTTGTTCTCGCTAGCGGCAACAACAACAACAACAACAAAAAGGGCTGAAAGGGCGAGCCTTCAGACAGGTGCATGACAAGGGTTTGTAGAGTTATTGCATGGCAACCACAATCATATCCGTAACGTTGTTGCCCACCTGCCGAGCTGCTCCTCTACGTCGACTGTCTTTTTTTTGCTTCGACTCTCTCTGCTTGCGCAGCTCTTTGCGCACTGTTCTGTGTGCCACGCCGCTCTTTCATTCAACGGACTACGGTTTAGGAAACAACGGCAGGCTATATCAGCTGCGAGGTGACCGCTGTCTGTGTATATCCGTAGACGTCGTGGCAAGCGAATAGAAGTAAGGTTTGGCGGGGCGTAGTTGGATGCGACTACGCAGCGCTCCATTGCCGTAGGGTAGGAAGTCCTTAAGTAGATAAATACAAATATATACATCTAGAAGTAGGTATTTGCTGTTGTTGCCGCCCTTTGTGAGTGTGTTTCCTCACCCACCTCCCTTGAGTTTGTCCGTGTTGTATTACCGTCGGAAGGAGAGCAGGGGAAGTAGAAAACCAGTTCGTGCCTCGGAGGGTGTCTGACGATCCTGGGCGACGCGAGGCTGACTTTGACGCGGGCATTTTTTTTTTTTTTTGTTTCTTCTCAGATTTATTGCGCAGGCCAGCCTTGACGGGTTGCGTATGGCAACTCATTCAAAGCCGGGAGACGATAAAGGATGCCCGCTGGGGCCTTTTTCGGTGTGCTACCGGCCTCGACTCATGGTGGCAAAGCGGAGAGCCGCTTGTGCTAGAGGATGTGTGGACAGCTTTTGGCGTGAGCTCCACTCGACAACTTGTCTTATCTGCCGCTTCGTGCCTCTGCACTGTGTCACCCTGTATAAAGGCAATGCTCCAAGACAGAGTGGCAGTGAAGCTTCTGTGATGTAGCTGCGCTGTCAGTCCTAATATTCGCTACATCTGATTTCCTCTACCCTGCTTGCTTTAAACGATATGGGCAACAAAAGCGCTTCAGTTAACAAAAGAAAACAGAAGAACAAAGCATTAAGTACCTCCCAACAAGAGTTCTTAGAAGCCTTACTAACATCGTGTTGACGGTTTCCTGCCATGCCGATCAAGGCGGTGAGGCCTTGTTTATCCGGCGCAGCGCGGCTGGCCACCATTTTGTTGATCACCTTTCTTTTTGTTCTTCCCGCGTGCGTTGCAGCGCACGTAGAGCTGAAGGGCAGACGTGAGTATGAGAACGTGAAGGAGGATTTCATGTGTCGGGCCTGCGTCGGCCTGGGCGAGGTGCTGTTCGACGAGGTGCTGACGTCCATTGCGGATCGCTACCAGGCGCCCCCCTTCGCCGCCCCTCTGGGCTCCGCCTCTTCGCCTGCTAAGGCATCGGATTCGTCGACTCAGCTACGCCAAGCATCGGGTGTTGGTTCCCGTCAGCGCGAGCAGCTGATCGTGGAGGTGCACGAGGCCATTGATGCGCTGTGTGAGTCGCTAGAAAATAGTATCAGACGCCAGAGCATGGAAGCGGCAACAGAAGCTGCGGACGACGTTGTGGCGCGGCAACTCTTGAATCCACTCGTCTCCTCAACGGATCTCCGTGACGGTGTAATCGCTGTCTGCCCCGCAGCGCTGGAAGAGATGAACGAAGCGTTGGCTGATACCGCCTTTAAACATCTGCTGACCGAAAAGGTACTGCTCTCGACGCCTAGTAGCAAGCGAGAAAACAAGCGCACCGGGCAATCATCATCAGAAGTTCTGGAAGCCGAGGCGCCCATTTATCATCTCCCTGCTGCAGGCACCTTCTGTGAGGACCTTGGCCTGTGCTCTTCGTACGTGCACTACCACATCACCTCTGACGCCGCCGTTCGCCGTCGCGCACGGGAGGCACGAGCTGCAAACGCCGCCACCATCATGCTTGACGGAAGTGATCCATCGCCGGTCAGCTCTGCAAACGGGAAGCGAAAAGGAAACGCGGGGAACCGGCAAGCCACGGGGGACCGCACGCCTCAGCAAAAGGCATCAACGAAGAAGACGAGTCACTACCACGTAGGCAGCGCAGACGATCTTTCGCTGGGGGAGACGCTACGTCGCGTATTTCAGCTGGACACCTGGCGGCAGCTAGCGGATTCGCTCAACACTACGGAGGTGTCTTCGATCTCTTTCTGGGCACGCGGGCTTGCACTGGTGGTGGGCTCCGATGTGCGCTTTCACCTGCGGGCCTACGTGCCTTTTGTAGTGGTGTACTTCCTCGGCATGGTGGCCGTGCTGCTGCTGGTGGTGGCGGTTGCCGGTGCCTGCCGTAGCCTGCGCACTGCTGAGGGGGAGAAGAGCGCAAGGACCGATGCAACGCGTGGGCGTAAACCCGGCGATCCCGAGAAGAAGGCACAGTGAGTATGCTGACGGTGTTGGTAGAATCGCCTTGTATGGAGCCCCCCTTTTTTTGTGTTGGAGCGATTGCTTCTGAGGAAAGCGCGTTACGACAGAGTTAAAGCCGATGTGCAGTGTCTTTACGGCGACACGATCCGGCACTAGAGAAACGGGCATTGCGGTGGTAGTGCTCTCTACCATTGTGCAGTCGGCAAAGTGGAGTCCACCGGCACCTGAGGGGGGTACACTCGTTGCGACGTTTTTTTGATCTTCTTTTAAAAGGTTGCTTTTGCTTCCACGTGAAGCGTCAGCCAACGCGAGCCTTTCACTTATCTGCGCGCACAGACACGCACACACACACACAAAGGAACGAAATTTTTGAAACACCCTCGGTGTCAACGTGCCTTTCATTTAAGCACAGAGACACAACTAGTTGTGGTTTGCTCGTACTCCTTACATGCCACGTAAGTTGCCTTGAGCTGTCACTTCAACGATCGACGAGTTCTCTCGCGAGCCGCTGTAGGCCGATTTTTAAAAGTTCTGAGTTCAGTGCTTGCTCGGCGACATTTTGTTTTCATCTGCATTGGGCTTTCCCTAGGCTGCGGTCACCGCTGAAGAAAGGCGTAGCATCGAGCCCTGCTCCTCCCCCCCCCTTGAACTCTCTTTGCGTGGGTAAACCATCATTCACACATGACTGCTGATGCCTGGCCATAGTCACAGGCTCATCTCTCTTTCGCTAATTTCTGTGCTCTTTTCTGGGCTTATCGTACCCGAGCTTCGGTGACGCTGACGCGACGGTACAGCGAAGAATCGGTGGTCCCTCAGTCGTGCATTCCCCGGCCCCTTACCTCCACCTGCGTGAGTCGTTACGGTAGCCACCTAGGAGTTGCCCAGCTCCTTGCAACTTTCCGTTCATTGCAGAACACCACCAGCACACAAGTGCAGTGTTCCCCATGTAAATCTCGTCCCTACTTCCCGTATATTGTAGTGCTTCTGTATGTATTCGCAGTGCCCGTTTCTGTACCTGTGAGCGGAACTCAGACTGGATGTGTGGCCTCCAGCCGAAGGTAACAGCTCTTTCTTTGCTTGCGTGTTTAAATTTCAGTTTTAGTATCGAGATATCTCTCTCTCTGTTATTCCAGCTTTGCTGTTAATAATGTATTGTAGCCCCTTCGCTCTTACGTTTTTCGTGCCAAGGAGAGGAATTTTCTTTTCTTTTATTATTATTGCTATTATTGTCGGTGGCGGTGCTTCTCACAGTCCCTGGTGTCACGTGGCACGGAGAGGTGCCGCAACAAGCGCACATCGATAAAGATAACTTTAAGGCGGTCTTTTACCGCCCCCTAAATCTTTTATTTTTATTTTTAGAAATCGGGTTTCTTTCGGCGACTGAACTAATCCGCTTTCTTTTTTTTTTTTTTGTTCCCTCAGCTCCTCTTCTTGTTCTGGGTCCTGTGAAGCGACGTCTCTCTGTGCTCACATCTTGGTACCCTGCAAAAATTGGCGATCTCCTTCATGTACTTCTTTGATCTGATTCTGGGGCACGAGCCGCGGCTCCTGGACCGCCGCCGGAGCGATCGGCTAGACGACGCCAAAGGCGTTACTGCCACCTCAACGCAGTTCGCTGATGAGTCGCTTGGCGACACTGGCTCCATGATGACTGCCGACACGGCGATCGATCCGGTCCCCATGGCGTACACCAGCCGCAGCCGCAGTGGTGACCGGTGGGCACGTCATCGTAGCCACTCGCTTGCCTCACCCCAGGACCGCCTATCGCTTTGGAGTCGGCTGATGTGCCAGCCGGAGGTGTTTGACCCGCACGTGGAGGCAGCTCCGGTGCCCTGTCTGATGGAGGTGAGCGGTGCCACGGCTTCCCCGTTGCGGGGTGACAATCGGCGTCGCAGTATTTTGTCGCAATCGCGCCGTGATGGCAAACCCGGAGATGGTGGCGGCGTTGCCATCGTGCTGCCGTTCGCTGCTTCATCCGAGGTTCAGATGGCAGAGGTGGGCTTGGAAGCAGCAGCGGCAGCCACGTTGGATGACGATGAGCCCCTCACAGAAGAATCTGAATCGTCGCTTTCCTCTGACTCCCTCTCCGAGGAATCGAGTTCACCCGTGAGCTCCGTCGAAGGTCTTGTGGCCGAAGTTGAGGTGGCCGGCAAGGAGGTGTTGCCGCTGCTTTCGGTGCCGATGGCGAATGAAATGCCGACTCAAAAGCCCCTCCACGCTTTCCGTGTCACCGATACCCGTAGGTGTCGCTGCCACTTTCCACATGCGCTTTTATTTTCGGACTCTTCGTCTACTGCAAACACGAGCTTTGCCAGGTCCTGCCCGCTGGACTGCCACAGCGGTGTGGAGAGCACAACCCCAACAATCCCGTGCTCCACAGCGGAGAGGCTGGTTGCTCGGCAGGAGCTCGCTGTAAAGCGAAGTCAGCGGCGCCAGCAAGTAAAGGAGGCGGCGCGGCGGCAGCGGGAGTACAAAACGGCCTGGGCAGAGTTGGTGGCCTTGGAAAGGGATCGAGCTTCCGGTCATTTGGCCGCCGGTGCCCTGACAGAGGGAACGCGCGCTAAGAAAGGGGAGGAGGGAGAGGGCTCCGTGCCCAATGCGAAGCCCATCGACGCGGTGGTAACGGTGCCCCTCACCAACGAAGCCCTCGAGTCCCACCGCGGGCACGTCATGTCCCCGTTGTATGAGCTGCCCACGGAGTTTTGGGTGCGTGTCGGTCGATCCAAGGAATCCACCATCAAGTACGACAGGAAGGCGGAGGGCCGTATAGCTGGTGGCGGCGGCGCAGATAAGGCAGTGATTCATGCGCAGCGCAGCAGCAGCGGTGGCAGTGACGCCGGCGACGGTATCGACAGTGTTGTCGTCATTGAGGACGAGGACATGGGCATGATGTCTCCGCTGCCGGTGATGCACGGGACGGGGCCGCGCTTCAGCGAGGCCGCAGAGAAGGGTTCCGCTACAGCTGCCGAGGCTGCTGCTGTTGCGCGGATGCATTCCGCGGGCAGAGTGCCGGTGAGGAAGATGGACTCGACGGACGTGCAGGCCGGTGCCGATGGTTTGCAGCGCACGCCGTCTGGGAAGTATCCGCTCGGCTCGCGTGGCTACGTCGAGCACGTGATGTTCGCTCTGCGCCGTCAGCAGGAGTGCGCACTGTTTTTTCTCTTGACGGAGGCCCATCGCCAGGCCCGCGCTGCACACCTCCGCCTAGCGCAGATGTACTACTACTATATTCTCCCAATTTTGGCGCAGTACCAGGTGCCTGAGGAGGTGGAGGGCCTTGCCAACTCCCTGCTGCAGTGCGGCAGCGGCTCCCTGCGCGCCTTCCACTCGGAGTTCTGCAAGACAGTGCCCGTGGGGAACATGTACGACTACCTGCATGGCACGTTCGTCCCCACGAACCTCGTGCTGGTGCAACCGGTGGATTACCAGTCTGCGCAGTACCGCTTCGAGAACCCGTGGCGGGAGCTCTTTCACGAGATCAAGTCCTTCTTGGGTATGCAGCCGCGAGAGGATGCCAGTACGGCTACCCTGTCCACTAAGTCCTTCGGTGAGGAGGTTGAGGGCGATGCGAAGTGCTTCGGTCACTCTGTGTCGCCCGCCAAGGGCTCGGTGTGCATGGCGGCCACGGTCCTGCACTCCATGGAGCTCTTTGAACGCGTGCGCCATACCCAGTCGGCGACCCGTGATGCGGAGGACTGGCTGGCGTGGTACTGCTGTTGCTTCACACCTCAGGTGGAGGCTGCGACAACGCTGGAGGCGCGAAGTGCGGTGGTGCGTAGCCTTCTCCCTATTCCAGTCGCTGCACCGGAGGACGGGGTTACGGTTCCGCCGCATCCGCTGGAGAGGGAGTACCTGCCGATGGTGTGGAGCCGTGTTTGCCAGACGGCAGAGCGGGAAGAGGTGCTCGGCTACCGCCGAGCACTGAAGCTGGAGGTGATGGAGAAGGCCATGGTGTCACTCCAGTTCGATGCCCATGGAAGCAAACTAGCCAGTGCCCCATCAGCAGTGGCGACGAAGGCCACACAGGAGGTCTTTGTTGCGACTGCATTACGAGAAACGGCTGGTGATGCTGTTGCCCCCGAGAAGACCGGGAGTACCACCAAGAACGCGACCGAAGTGGGCTGCGACGCTATTACTGCGGAGGCTGAGTCAAACGCCAAGACTGTGTATGATGGTGTTGCTCTCGAAAGTGAAGAGATGGAGCTGCCGTGCCTCACCCCTTCTTTTTCTCCCCTTGCTTCTCCGCAAGAGGAGCTTGAGTTGGCGCTGTGGTGCTCGCTGCAACCCGACCCAACATTTGTGTCTACCGACGCGAGCACGGGAAGGATTAAAAACGGTGCTGTCGTGGCGGGCGGCGGCGGTTTGGGGATGAAGAGAATTGCCGTCATGGTCTCCCATCAGAAGGTGGACGTGGGATGCTTTGGTTTCTCCTTCTTCTCATTTTTTTGATGGATGTTGTGCTTTTGTTGTGTAGCGAATTTCGCACTGGGATGCAGTTCAGTACCCATTCGTGATGATACGATCCAGGGCGTGCTGCGGTATATATGCACCCAGGCCTTTGTGCTCGGGCATTCTCCACGACTTTTTTTTTTTTTTACATCTTTTATCCTTTGCTTTTTTTCTTTTGCGGCTTTCTTTGTCTTTATTTCACGCTTCTTTCCTACGTAAATGCCTCCTTTTTTTCCCCCCTTTTCCCCCTTTTTCCCCCTTTTCCCCCTGTATTTCGATTCGCTGAAGTTAAGACTTTCATGCATGTGCCCTCAAGCGGCGGGTGCAAACATTCTCTCTCTTTTCTTTTGTATAATGTGCTTCGCTTCACTCGTGTTCTTGTGACTAAGTGCTCTGTGTCGTCTTCTCCCGTCTTTTCCCCACGCTTTTCTTTTTTCTTTCTTTCTTCTAGTCCCCTTTCGTCTCTTCTCGCCTGCTGGCTCTCTGCAGCTGCGCTTTATTCTGCCTTATTGCCCTTTGCTATTCCCCTTATCCTTCAGTGATGAAGCAACCGAGAACGGCGCCCACAAGTCGAGGGCTGAGAGACCTTCGATGGAAGTAACGAAGCCTCTGCGTGCTGGTCCTATTTCTTGAACATACATATGTATTCCTTGTACGTATGTATATACCTGTTCGTGAGCGCATGCGGTCAGGGCTTCTTCATCTTGGGAAGTGTCTTCTGTAGGTCTTTCATAGCCTCGGCACGCTGTTCAATGAAGAGGTGTTTCGACATTTTGTGCTGTTTCGTGGGAGAGAGAGAGCGATGCCGCATAGCTTCACCGCGTACTACTTGCAGAGGCAGAGGGACATACGACGGATGCCAGCATACTAAACAATCTCGTTGCTTTCTTGTTGAGTATGCGGACAAGCAAACAAATGGTGCGAACGCGCCCACCCCTGTACCGTCTCGTTTCGTGTCTTGTGGCGGAAATGGGGCATCGCAGCCATTGGGCTTGTACAAGCGTGGGGGATAGGGCATGATGTGCTCTCATCTTTTATTTTTCTTCGCCCCCATATGTGTTCAGTAATGTTGTCTTTGTCGTTGTGCCCTCCTCTCTTCTAGTTGTGATGCAGGTGGTGTCTCTCCCTAAGGTGCGCTTCTGGGTATAGAGGGCAACTGGTGCCCGTGTGCCGACTTATTCTCGTCGCACCTTTTCTTTCTTTGTGCTTTGTGCTCCATATCCATATGGTCTTGCGCCAGAGCTTCGCTGTTGCCACTTTGTTCCCTTTATTTTTGTATACGTTGTCTATCAAAACACATAATTGCTGGACCTCTTTGCTTGCTTGATTTCGATATCTTGATCCCGTACACCCCCTTAGTGCTCCGCGTTGCGTATTCCGCGTGCACCTCTTGCGCTTCCATACGATGTCTCTTTAAAAGAATATTTTAAAAGTATATAAGTATAGAAGGAGGTCCCAAAACTGACCAAGTAAGAACATGCAGTTAACCAAACAGTGCGCAATTTTTTTTTTTGCCACAAAGCGATATATTGAAACGTAGCGCCGATATATATATATATATA